>JAHPZR010055368.1:17500-20726 GCA_019787425.1 Platygyra sinensis | reverse complement strand
TTTCACGCCCAGTCCTTTGTAGACTTTGAGTAATAACTGAATATAGACTGGGTACGAGTCCTGGTGCGTTTATCATTGATGTCGCCTCCCAAAAGATGAAACTTTGTACGTTTCTTGAGTATTAGCTTTCTGTGTTTGAGTCGTTCAACAATAAAAAATTGCGAAAAAATATCCTAGTCTCAACACGCAGAGTGATTCCATTCTCGGAAAACTCTTTGTTAAACAGAACGTTCCATCACATATTGCCTTAATTTTTATCATTCATTGTTTGACTTGATAATGACGTTAGCCAAACGTCGAAGCGTCGTCAAAAAAATTTAATATGCTTTTTTAACGGAAATATTTTATCGCAACTTTTTTTTTTATTGTTAAATGGTTTTTAAAAAAAACCGCCCACTGTTCGTATGTTTAGGTCGTTTGTATTAATTGTGATCGGGCTGGAAGGACGGGAAGAAGGAATTTGATGCGCCGTGTGTTTTTGAACAAAATAACTTTTGACATTGTAACAAAAGAGTAGAAACGATATCACAAAAGAGTTTAGACGCTTTGTAATATGAATTTTTTTTCAGAATTTATTACAAATTCTCATGAGAACGACTGTATGGTTTTCCGCGTCCTGTTTATTCTACTTTCACCAACTACTTCCTAATGAAAACATTGACGGAGGAGCAAATCTGAATTCTTGTCTTGGTAATTTCTTCCTTCAAACTGGACAAAGTTCAAATCCGCTAGCAACCTGACAATTAGGCTGAGTCCATTCCACAGTTAAGGCCACCAAGTGAAGCCTGTAAAGGGGGACAAAAGTTGTAATCGAAGGAGGGTAAAACCAATTTTTTTACCTGCTAGCCTCAATAACAGAAAGATATCGGAAACCTAGAGTTCACCAAAATCGCGAAGGTCCTAATTTACAGTAAAACTGAAGGAGCCCCCAGTAAAATCGAAATTTTTTAAACACTTTGAATTACAGCCTATGTTATGGGGGGACAAAGGTGTTTTCTCAAGGTGGTTAGCTCTAGAATCAAGTAAATCACGATTTCGAAACTTGTGATATGTCTGTGTTATGCTACAAACTGAAAAAAAAGCCAGATAAAACGTAAAATTTAAGACCTAAAATTCAAACCACATTCAGCGCAGTGTTTATGTCTAAGTTAGAAACGCTTGTCCTCATCCTAACCCAGCTCTTTATGATATGAAATGAAAACGTTTATTTCATGGACCAAAAGACCGCAAACCAAGTCCCACTTAAAAAAAACCACTATGTTGGGACTAAAATGTCTTCGGACGTGGTTCCCGAGCTCGTTTTCATTCTACAGTATAAAACCTAGTGTAAACCGTATCATCTTCAACATTGCTGAGGAAATCTGCAAGGACGCAAGTTCTTCACAATGAATTCCTTTGGGTCATTGATCCTCCTGACGCTTGGTGCAGCTTGTAAGTAAAAACTTTCATCTTCTCGCCATTAGCACTTGGTTTTTTTTTTTTTTTATAACGTAAAAATATGATTAATTATCAAGTCTCGCGCAGGAACTTTAGTGGTACGACAATACAATATTTTACTTTTCAGTGCTTTCTTGTGATAATGTTCTTTTTTTTTTTTTTGGGGGGGGGAACCCCCCCCCCTTGCACCTCTGGTTTCCTTCTCTAGCGGAACAACTTGCTTTACAATTATCTTCGAGGCCTATAGGAATCTAATGTAGGACCTAACAAGCCAAACCTGGTTTGCACATAGAGAACCCCGCAAAGTAACGCTTTTATTTTGTACCAACAGTTCTCGAAGTGTCAATTTACGAAGTGAGAACAAAAAAACGCTGACACGATTAGAATTTGATTACAAACGTGGCCGAGAAACTTGAAAATTCCCAGGCTCGCTCTTTCAGTATAATCGGGCTAAAATTCCTAATAACTGAATATTTTGATCCAGCCCAGAAATGTTTGGAGAAAGGTCCTGTTTCGTCATTTTGTTGGAATTTATTAAGTTCTGCATTTCGGTTGACTTGACTTATATATTGAAAACTAACTTGCTGACGTGTTCTTCTTTTCCCGCAGCTGCCTCCATGCGTCTTGGTAAGTCCACTTTCATTTCTTGTTTGTTAACAACCATCATCTGGATTTGACAAGAGATCCATCTAACGTTAATGTTGGAAAGAGCTGGGAAACTATCGTTAGCCACCTTATTCTGAATGGTCTCCCACGTAGGCGGTAAAGATTAGAACCACCTTTGTAGAGCACAATGAAATAGTACCCGATGAAAGTACTGCTCAATAGGGGGGGGGCATTTCAATTTAAATCGTCCACACACTAGAGTTTCATCCACAGACGTAAAATTAGGAAACCACCTTTGTACAGCCATAATAGAACAGGCACCACATGAAAGTACTGCTCAATAGCTTTTCATTTGAATGCGTCACGCACTGGGGTTTTATCCAACAGGACCCTTAAAAAGTTATAACCAACCTTGTACCAGGCATAATAAGCAGTACCACATGAAAGTGAGCTGCTCAATAGCTTTCAATTTAAATGGTCACAACCAAAGTTCGGGTTTCATCCAAATATTCTTTTTACACTTCGATTGGGTTAATCATGAAACCCATATCAGACTCGCAACTTAAGCTTTTCCATTCCATTGATTATAAGTTTTAAAATAATTCATATCTTCCATCGACTGTTTACTTAGAACCTGCAATTTTCCACGAACGGAATTGTGTAGCTCTTTTCTCCTCCGTGGGGAGAGATTTCACTGAGCTCAAACAACCAGCATTGTTTTAAAAACATTATTGCTTATTAACAATTTAAAACCAAAATTGAGTGACAGGAGCGATTTCTTCATCTCCTTGGGGGGGGTTTTTTTTTTTAATATATTGTGAAAAGAGAATGCCAGGCAATTTTTTTTGGATTACGGTTAATGAACTCGCCGAGGAGCCTCCGCCGGCCTAAAAAACGCGGAAAGGGCTATGGGACGAGAAATGAGAGAAATACTTAATCATGATGTCATTGCGAGGGTTAATACATGATGGTATACTGAGAGGGATTATTTAAAATAATAAAATACTGTCTTTTTCAAGACTAAAGTCACTGCGTCCTTTTCTAAAACTTTGGAGTAAATAAATCCTAAAATACTTAGATGACTCGGCATGCAGTTAAGTCCGATAATGCACGGTCTCTTGGTTTAAGGCGCGATATTCTGACAAATATGTACTGAAAATGGAATTCTAGGCCCTTTGCAGCT
>JAHPZR010055368.1:0-15000 GCA_019787425.1 Platygyra sinensis | reverse complement strand
GCTTCCAGCCTCTGGCGCCCTCATATACAGAGGCGAACCCTGCGTCCGTGCATTTGGGCGTATTATTTAATTGTCAATTCTGCGTTGTCTGGAGACTGTGAACCACAAAAGGCTTTTCTTTATAAAATTAAATTCTCTTCCGAATTTAAAACTGTGTTCCATATTCAGTTTTGAAATAGTTTTGACAGTGATAAACAAAGTAAATGACTTGAGAGAATACCCGGAGATCCGTGGGTCAGTAAAATGTTCTCACTTTTTGTGGGCGTCCTCGTCGTGATTTCTTAAACTTTTTAGTAAAAAGGTAATAAATTTTAAAGGAATCTGACAAATAAGCCGTCGTGTTGATTGACAGTATCCAAAACACGTAAAACTTTGACATCTCCCATTGTTCTTTTGCGGAGGACAGCTACACAATAAATAAAGATTTATAACGTACGTACATAGCCATTGTTCTACTCATTTCATTGTCTTCTCCTGTGTATGATCTATTTTGTCCCAAAGTTTGTAAGATTAAACATCCCCAGTAATCGCGTCCCATCATCTCAGGCGGCTTGTCCTCCATAGAGGGCTAACCGGTGACGAAGCTTAAGGTACTGCTTCGAAGGAAAATATTGAGAAACTTCCTGAGTGGTAAGTCATTTTTGTTACTGCACGAATTTATAACGCTTGGTTACAGTAATATTACTGACAACTATCATCTGAGCTCAGCTCACGCTAGGCGAGTAGCAGAGAATGGTTTCTCTCTGAAAACTGTTCCCCTTTGATTTGCGATTTGATTCCTGGTCAGTTCAAGCACTGGTATTCTTGTTTTTGGGCCATTTTAATTTCAATTTCAGAAGGAAAAGAAAACAAGTAGTGATTTCAAACGCTACAAATAGACAACGCATAATAAAAAAAATGTAACTGTACCATGTAAGTTTAACACATAAAAGCCAATTGCAACCAAGAGTTTACACTGAACAAAGAAAAGTTCTCAATTCTAAGACTCCTTTTACTTGGATTACGAAGCTTCGTAATCCAACTGAGTCAGCGGAGTATTTTTGACGAAAGTTCGAGGTGTATGGATAGCCCATCAAACACTGCCTCGAGTGTTTGATATATCTTCTCAATCGGAACAAAAACTATGGAGAGGGGAGGTAAAATCGTCAAAATCTATGCTAATTAAGACCGGGTATCCAAACCTCCTTCACGGTTATGACTTCCTTTGGTTAAACCTGATGAATTATTAATGAGTTTGAGAAAGCTAAATGAAACTTGATACCATTAATTAATTTACGTTACAACAAAGCATCCTTAAAAGTGTCGCGCTATACTGTAAGACACAATGATTTATATAACGTATAAGTGTCTATTCCAAGGCACTTTTTAAGATATAAAATTCATTACAAAATATGCTATCATTGGAAGATATATTAATTTAATGCTTGGTGCCTGTTAGTAAGTGCTTGCGAAAACTATTACATCCATTACTGTCGTCAAGGGTTCGAAAAGCAATCTACTTTTTTTTGAGCGCAGTTTTCTTCCTCTGCAAACGATTAGTGGTAAAAATTATCCCTCCAACCACTTCCACTTATGAATTTAAGCAGGCGCTCCCGCCTCGCTGGACTAATGGGAAAAAAGGGTGTGTTAATGAAAAGTCTACTTATTACATGCTGTTTTTTACGGGCGTAGTAAATAGACGTATGTACGCATATGCGGCTAGTTTGACAGTCTCTAGACTCTCTCGTGAACATGCTAACAATCATCCCAGAAGTTGATATATAAACAACCTAAGTTACTACTAATCAACGTCAGATGATTTTGTATGATCGTTTTGTATGATTTAAGAAACTCTTGCTAGGAAAATGGCAATTTTTGTAGCTTCTAATTATAACATTCCCTGAGGCATGCCTCCAAACATCCCTAGCGGCTCAAGCCTTTGGCGCTTCATTAGTCTTGCAAACCCATATCAATACACGATACGCCCCTGATAAAGATTTGGATTCGACACAAGTTTTAATCAACCGAAGGCGATGATGGTTTGAAAAATTGCTGGCAAAAAAACGTGATTCAACTCTGTCATTAAAAAAATAATTGCATTTTTTTCTTGACAAGCTGCAAACTAAGATAATGCCGAGAAAAAAAAATGTTCGCATTTGAGGACGGATGCCAGACACGTTGAATGAAATTGGAGACGAATCTCGCTCAGTGTATATGCCAAAGTTCAACAGTAATATTAAAAACAAAAACAGTAGCTGTGCTTCTCATGCACACTCAGCCTCTAATAAATGGTATACACCTTAAAGCTAGAAGCATCTAGCTTGTTCGACATTATTAACAGTACCTCATGAAAATATTGCTCAAAACTTTTCATTTGAATGGTCAAACACTATAGGGTTTAAAATTAATCTACAGAATCAAAAAGTCAGAGCCACCTTGTGCGGCAAAATACACATTATCATGCACTTCAAAGTACTGCTCAATATAGCTTTCATTTAAAATGGTCACACACTAGGGTTTCATCCATAGAATTAAAATGTTAGAACCACCTCGCACGGCATAGTGCCACACACGTTAGACAAACGGAACACTCTTACTGCGGTGACGAATGCTCAGCCTCGTTCCCACGATCATAGGAACGAGGTAGGAGCATACGCTTCATCACGCGCATAATTCAGTATTTTAATACCATTGTCCTTCTTATCCTCAAATGTCGTTTGCGATAGCGTTTATCATGGAATCATCAGGAATCTGTTCATTTTCATCGGATTAAAAGTTTATTTTGAGAATCTTTGGTGGATTTCTACTCTCTCTAAGAGTTGTCATCCGTTCTACAACAATGTTTCCTCGCCAGACTAACATACTTATGACGATGAAAATGAACAGATTGCTTGGAAATCTTCCCCCCCCCCCCCCCCCCCCGGTTGAATTCTACTCTCTCGTAAGATTCTCGACGAGGTTGTCAGCCGTTTTATACACGTTCGCGTCCGTTCCCTCGCCACGTTTGTCCAAGGATATTCAAGACAAGCTCCCGGACGTAAAAGTTTTGACCTGGATCATGGTTTATTTTATTTTTATCTCCGAAGTAAACGCTAACCCTTACTGAAAACAACAGACACGTACGTTTGGACCGCACTGAAAACATACATTTAAGTTACCTTGATGTGTTGCTAGAAGCACGTTTGCCAACAGAACAAGTCAATCGTGTGGAAAATACCAGCGAAATCAAACGCTAGAATAATGCATGACGGGCCATGCTTTTTTTTTTACAAAAAAAACACCCTAACACTACCTCCAAAGCCAAGAACTTCCTAGTAATACAGAAAAAACACTTAAGTGTAATGATAAACCCAAAAAAGAATAAGCATGGTGAGATTGCACGGAGGAAGATTGCAGAAGGCTTATGACTGACAGCTTGAGCTACGATTCTTCACAATAACTTCCCAATAGTCGGCCAGATTAAATTGCCTCGCATTTACTAGTTCTAACTTGGAAAGAATTGACCACTTGAAACTGCAGTCAAGTTGTTGGCGGGGTACTAATAGAACAATTCAGTCTAATAGTCTTAATTTATAGGACATTCTTATTCTTCGGCCATTCAACTTGGAGTAAAAAATAGGCAAAACAAAACCGCGGTTATTAAACATAAACGAGGGACAACGCATGTTTGTAAAAAACTTTTCATTTATGAACTTGACGTTTCGTATGCTCCAACATAACATCTTCAGAAAGTAAACGGTAAAATTTAATTGTAATGTTTAGGTCGGTTCATTTGGCCATTCGAGTCCACTGGCAAGCAAAAATGTAAAAAAACACCTAATATACAAAACATAAATCCAATTGTGTACCTCTAGCTTACGTAGAATACAAAGCAGGGCGCAAAGAAATGGAACCTATGAAAAGAAGGATGATAAGTTCAGTTTTGCTTTAATTTTGTGTTAACAAAATTTGAAGCTGCGGATTTCATCTGAACGACTCCCAGTAAACGCGCTCAAAGCTAGAATTGCGAAATTGGAATCTGCATAGTCTACGCGAATGGGGTTTTGTTTGCGGTTGAATTCAAGAACAGGATTTAGACTTTTTCCTTAGGAAAACGGATTTACATTATTACCCAAATGCCCGAGAGGTTACCGCTTCATCTTAATTTTACCGGTTAACTTAAGCAAAATGCCATTTGATTCAGTGACTAAGTAAACCGTGAACCATGATTAGATCTTAAAAGGGGCTTCCATTGTAAAAATAGAGGAATTTCAGCGAAAACTGTTGTTACAGGCTCTAATTTGTTTAATTTTCGGTAAAAAACTGAATATGCATGTGTTTAAAAGCATGAGTCTAAAAAATATTGTAACGACAACAAATTTGCTTCGATCAAACTCTCTATCTTCAGGCTTTTGGGAGTATTGTAAAACACTCGGGTTGATATGAAAATATCCAGTTCGCTTTGTCGGTGTGTTGGTCGGCCATTAATTAGGTCCCTCGCTTATGCAATAGAGGACTTTTTCCGTGTTTTCGTAGACTCATCTAAACACGGGTTTGCGTAGAGAATTCTCTCAGGCCCCCTAAGTGTTTTAGATAAGGCTATGACAAACGCCATTGCGAATTACACGCGAAGATTAAAACATCACAAACCACGTTACATATTCTCATCTAAAACACACCTACACCGTAACCGACCAATGAGAGTGAGAGAAGTACCTCAGGTATGTTATGACAGTATATAAAATAAAACGCTGAACCGAAAACCTGCTGTTGAGGCGTGGGAACACCGCCCTTTCATTGTATTTTAGACAGTAGAAATAACGTGAAGAAAGATTTTTCATTGAATTTCGTTTTAATCCGAGAACAAAAAAACTGGGCTAAAACCATTTCCATTGAAAACACCATACTGATTGATACACTTTCAAACTTGCAGATCAAGTTCAAAACCGCACAACTGGTTTTCTCGCAGTTATCAAACATCGCCTAAAACCGCTCTCTCTCCACCTCCTTAGAACTGAACTTTGAGACCGGATATCGACTATCAAAGCTAACGTTGTTTGTTTCAAAAATATGAGCTGGATGACGAGCACAAGTTCAGGGTCCCCCAGTTCTTGCCGAGAAATGCTTCTGCGCCAAAACTGTAACTCTGTACTGTCCTCGTGATGAAAGGTTAGACCTTTAATTTTGTTGGAATTTTGAGCTTACAAACAAGCGTGCACGTGGAGGAAATACAGCAGGGTTTTCCACTCATGCTTCCTGGTCACAATCCATCACGTTCTCGCAGAGAGCCTTAGCTAGAGTATTAAAACGACTTCTTGAATAAAGTAAACACGTTTTGTCTGTGAATGGGATTAGGACGGCTAGTTGAGATATAAAAACTCTCGTGTGGTTTGTTTGATAAGCGTTGTGTGGGGTTGAAAATCTTTGCATGTCAGTAAATGTTGGGCTAGGTGGGTTTGAAAAACAAAGATTAACCCGTGTGTGAGATTTATATGGTTGGTGATCACGCTCCATACCAGACAAGGTTTCCATGGCAAAGTCAATGGGGCACCAATCGCCATTGGAACGCTGTGTGGCAAACCCATGAACAGCCTTTCATCTTTTAGCGGATTACATCATTTAAGAGGAAAAGGATGAATTTCAACGAGCACGGCACGGACCAAACGGTATTGATATTGCCTATAGCCAAAACAAAACGTTCTTTGGCCACATTTTTTTACCTGACCGTAAAACACAGAAAATATAAAATGGAAGAGATGTTGACCTTATTAATATGCGTTGAGTAAGGTGATGTTGTACGAAAAAAAAACAACAACAAGGGTACCATTGTTCCACGGTTGAACCGCTTTATTAATGTTTTTTTTTACGGTGTTCTAGATAAGTAGCAAAAGGTCGGTTAAGAAAACTATTATGTACCATTTCATGACTTTATAAATTCTGCTGCCTGGAAATATTAGATAAACGAAGTTTTAGGAAAATTTGCAAGTCTGATAACAACAGCTGAACCAATTAAGTCTTTTGCATCTCGTTCATTGCGTTCCACTTAGGTCGGATAGACAAAGGTTACAACTGATTAAAGGCCTAAACGTGAAGTTTTAAAATATTTACAACGTTCAAACGGAGATTCCGCGAAAGAGAATTCTCGAAAGAGATTTCTGTCTAAAACTGATGTAAGCTAAGTAGCTCATAGAACCGCTGAAAAGCTGAATGGTGTGATGCGATGTCAACTAAACAAATCTCAGAAGAAATTTTACCAAAAATCTTGTACCGAGGGCGTTGCTTGAAAACTGTTTCCTGTAGAACTTCGAAGGAAAAGTTTTGTGAAAAAGGTTGTTTCGCTAATTGTTTCTATAAAACGTTGATTTGAAGACTGGTGAAAAAATTAACTCAAACTCGATAATGATCGCGAGATATCGAGAAAAAATTTGTTTAATAGAAGAGTTATAATCCTAATTGAACCTTGGATACCCTGTGCAATTTTCCAGGACTTAAGATTTGTACTTGATTTGTTAAACATCGAAAAAGTGTTTCTTGGGATCACTAATTGCTTTGAGCAAGAGTCTGCATCATTGTTTTCTGTTGGAAAATAATTCGACTTCGCTGAAAAGAGGGGAGACTACTTGGATAAACTGGTAAGAAAGCCGGGCTGAAGAAAGCGAGAGAAGCCTGAAATATGCTAGCATGAACCCAAGAATGGTTCAACCAAACACCTGAAAAAGTTGAAAATCGCAGTTGTTTACCCCTTTTGCCGAGTAGAACGCTTTGTCACATTTCTTTTCGGTTTTCTCGTGGCCAGAATTCTTTCCGATGGATCTCATTTTTTCGGAGCGACTGAGTTACAAAAAATTTTCAGAAGACAGCAGTGATAAATATTTTTTAAAAAACATGCATTTTATGAACTTGACGTTTCGTATGCTAGTCAACATACATTTCCAAAAGTATGACTGTTAAATTTTTTTAAAGCGCATTTTTACTCTATCCATGGGGGTCTGGAACCTAGACAGAGAACATCTGCAATAGAAATTTAAGACGTTTTAAAGGAAAATTGTCCGTAAAGTCACACAATATAAAAACGCTATCCAAATAAAGTAAAAGCTTTTCACTGCTGACATTGACCTTCCATGCTGGCTGCAACTCCTGAATAAACATGGTCCTTTACCTTACAATGGTAATCAGTTTTGCCGGACGCCAAATGCCACCAAATATGGTCCCATTTGATGTTGAGACCAGTTGTTTAACGTGATAAGCATTAGCAGAAGAGTGGTTACCTTTCGAAGGGCCTTGAAATGATCCGTTTTCCGGTCGTGAAGTCTTTGTTCGCGAGTTTTTCCAATGAAAAAATCATTGCATTCCCGGCAACTGTCCTTATAAATGACTTTGTATAATTGTGATCGGCTGAGACGGGAAGAAGGATTTCGGCCGGATGCGCCGGGTGTTTTGAAACATAACTAACTTTGACATTAACAAAAGAGTAGAAACGATTTACAAAAGAGTTTAGACGCTTTGTAATATGATTTTTTTTTCAGAATTTATTACAAATTCTCATGAGAACCACTGTATGGTTTCGCGTCCTGTTTATTCTACTTTCACAACTACTTCCTAATGAAAAACATTGACTGATGAGCAAATCTGAATTCTTGTCTTGGTAATTTCTTCCTTCAAACTGGACAAAGTTCAAATCCGCTAGAACCTGAAAATAGGCTGAGTCATTCCACATTAGGCCACCAGTGAAGCCTGTAAAGGGGGAAAAAGTTGTATCGAAGGAGGGTAAACAATTTTTTACTGTAGCCTCAATAAGAAAGATATCGGAAACTGGTTCCAAAATCGCGAAGGTCTAATTTACAGTAAAACTGAAGGAGCCCCCAGTAAAATCGAAATTTTAAAACTTGAATTAAGCCTATGTTATGGCTAAGGGTTTTCTCAAGGTGTTATCTCTAGAATCAAATAATCACGATTTCGAAACTTGTGATTGTCTTGTTTATGCTACAACTGAAAAAAAGCCAGATAAAACGTAAAATTAAGACCTAAATTCAACCACATTCAGCCAGTGTTATGTCTAAGTTAAGAAACGCTTTCCTCATCTAACCCCAGCTCTTTATATATGAAATGAAAACGTTTATTTCATGGACAAAAGAGCAACCAAAGTCCAACTTAAAAAACCACTATGTTGTGACTAAAATGTCTTCGACGTGTTCACGCTCGTTTTCATTCTACAGTATAAAAACCAGTGTAACGTATCATCTTCAACATTGCTGAGGAAATCGCAAGACGCAAGTTCTTCACAATGAATTCCTTTGTCTTGATCCTCCTGACGCTTGGTGCAGCTTGTAAGTAAAACTTTCTTCTGCCATTATCCCTGTTTTATAACGTAAAAATATGATTTAATTATCAAGTCTCGCGCGGAATCTTTAGTGTAACAATACATATTTTACTTTTCAGTGCTTTCTTGTGATAATGTTTGACCCTTGCAACTCTCGTTTCCTTCTCTAGCGAACAACTGATTTACATTATCTTAGAGGCATATAGGATCTAATAGGACCTAACAAGCAACCTGGTTTGCACATAGAGAACCCAGAAGTAACGCTTTATTTTGTACAACAGTTCTCGAAGTGTCAATTTAAGAAGTGAGAACAAAAAACGATGACACGATTAGAATTTGATTACAACGTGGCCGAGAAACTTGAAAATCCCAGGCTCGCTATTTCAGTATAATCGGGCTTAAATTCTAATAACTGAAATTTTGATCCAGCCCAGAAATGTTTGGAGAAATGTCCTGTTTCGTCATTTTGTTGGAATTTATTAAGTTTTGCATTTCAGTTAATTGACTTATATATTGAAACTAACTTGCTACTTTTCTCTTTTCCCGCAGCTGCCTCCATGCGTCTTGGTAAGTCCAATTTCATTTCTTGTTGTTAACAACATCATCTGGATTTGACAATAGATCCATCTAACGTTAATGTTGGAAAGAGCTGGAAACTATCGTTAGCCACCTTATCTGAATGGTCTCCCACGTAGGGTTAAAGATTAGAACCACCTTGTAGAGCACAATGAATAGTACCAGATGAAAGTACTGCTCAATAGCTTTCATTTAAATAGTCACACACTAGAGTTTCATCCACAGACTTAAAATTTAGAACCACTTTGTACAGCATAATAAACAGCACCACATGAAAGTACTGCTCAATAGCTTTCATTTGAATGGTCACACACTGGGGTTTTATCCACAGACTTAAAAGTTATAACCACCTTGTACAGCATAATAAGCAGTACCACATGAAAGTACTGCTCAATAGCTTTCATTTAAATGGTCACACACAAGTTAGGGTTTCATCCAAATATCTTTTACACTTCGATGGTAATCATGAAACCATATCAGATCGCAATTAAGCTTTCCATTCCATTGATTATAAGTTTTAAAATAATTCATATCTTCCATCGATGTTTACTAGAACCTGCAATTTTCCACGAACGGAATTGTGTATCTCTTTTCTCCTCCGTGGGAGAGATTCACTGAGCTCAAACAACCAGCATTGTTTTAAAAACATTATTTGCTTATTACAATTTAAAACAAAATTGAGTGACATGATGTTTCTTCATCTCCTTGGGTAATATATTTGTGAAAGAGAATGCAGCAATTTTTTGGATTACTGTTAATGAACTCGCCAAGGCCTCGCCGGCTAAAAAACGCGGAAAAGGGCTATGGGGACGAGAATGAGAGAATACTTAATCATGACGTCATTGCTTATCCCCAGGCTACCAGAAAAACAAGCGATACACGTACAACTACCAAACTGATGTGACACATGCTGTTTATGGCGGATCGGCGAAGACCCTGGGACTGAGAGTAAAGTGCAAGGCACATCTTGATGTTTTGAAGACGGCGCCGAAGACGGAGATTCAGTTTACGGTAAGCGGTCCCAGGACCCGTTTCTCAAAGGTCCTGAAAAGTTTTCGCATCCGACTGCTGCAGCAAAATCAATTTCCTTATGATTATGACCTTGTTTTATTCACATATTATTAATATGAACAGAGGTTCCCTTCGTATAAGAATTTTCAGGCGTATACACCTCTCAGATTTTTGCACAGGTTAACTAAAAATGGGTTTCCAGGCCGGAAATGTTTCCAGGGGTTCCAAATAAACCGGACCCCACGCGGTTTTCTGTTAACATTTACAAATTACAAACTTGTCGTTATTCCAGCATGCTGTTTCTAACAGTGAAAAGGTATAATTACAATTGTCATGAGAGTTAAAACACTACAGTCTCGACGCCTTTTTACTTTGGCTAAAATTCATCATGGAAAAAATAATCAAAGCCAAAATATTGTTCAACCATCAAATCACAAAAAGTATAAGTTGGACGGCTGATGTAAGTAACGCTGAATAGCTCATAGCTCGCTCAGTTTTCACAAGAAAACTGTAAGTTCTTGAACAAACTTTGGTTGGTGTTGTACAGGTGGGCGGTTGGATGCATGTCTTTGCATCAGCAAAATATCCAGCTCCCTCAGTACCAAGGGTCACTTATTTTGTCTAAGCTTTGGTGAAATTAGTGCTTTTGACATGATTTTCAAAGTAGCACCATGTTTGAAATAAAAGCGCTCATTTAGCAATAGTGATGTTTCTTTGATTTAAGCTGGAAAACATTCAAGTTCGACAAGTCATAGGATCACTCGAAGACCAAAAACAACAGCAGGAGAAGGCGTTAAATGCAGAGGTGGAAGCCACCATGCAACAGAGACTCGGCCTACCCGTGAGAGTGGCTCTAAAGAAGGATAATTGCATCAAGCAGGTCTACGCGCATCCTCAGGACGAAGAATGGTCGCTGAATATCAAACGCGGGCTCGTGAACCTGTTTCAGATCGCTCCGCGTCAGAATGACCGTGACAGAGAGTTTGTTACTCAAATTGAGGTTAGAAGTTAGTTACAATACAATACAATAAAACACTGGTTTGACGTGAATATACAATTAGTTATGGCGGTGAACCATAGTAGTTCAGCTAGTTTACATGTATATCACTAAAAAGTAAGTCAAGATGAATTGAACATAGAGCGACAAAACTTGGATAAAATAAGCTAAAATATTGAAAAAAACAGTTAAAACGTCCTCAAAGAAGAACAGTCATGATATTTTGAGTCATTTTGACCATCGACAAAATTACCGTTAAATTGAAAAAAACCTGAATATAATACCTTAAAAAGATAGAAAAACACCAAAGAGATAATAATAAACCATAAAGGAACAAGGATGGCTAAGGATGGAAAAGATTGACACGGATTACAAACAACGAAATTGAAAATTTTAGGCTAGCGCTAAATTGTTCAATCCGTTCAACTCTGACAATGCTCTTGTAACATTTGTTCAAGCCGAAAATAGATTAATAAATAGACTTATATTAAAGTATTTTAATAGTTTTATCTAGAATGAAGGTAGGATAATTATTTATGACTTTTGAATTAATCAAAAAACAAAAAAATCACAACAATTTGTTTTTCCTTTACTCCAGGACTGAGGTTAATTTAATTAGTAGACTTTTGATATCAGTTAATAGTTCACTTAAATTCTCATTGTACATAGCTGTTATCTTTAAATAGAGTCAATAACCTTTGTTGCTATGAGGTTAGGCTTTTCTACATTATGCTAGCATTTTTTCGAACATTTTAGTGAGGCAAAAACATTAAGCATTTTTGGAGCATTTTAGTGGCGTTTTCCCGGAAAATTGACATTTTTTTCCACAGAAAGTAGAAATAAAAATATTATTTACGAGAAAATAAAGACTTAACACAGACTCTTCTCCACTAAAAGGGGTCAAAGGATAAACAGAACAACAGCTAGATCATTTAGAAAATTATCTTTTGGTGTATATTCAAACTATTGCGTACGTCGTTGTTAACATGTTATACCAAGTACACGTTTTTGTTAAGCACTTTGAACTGTTAATGGTGTTGAAACGTATGAGTATTAACCGCGCATTTAAGTGTCAGACGTTTTGGCGAAAAACCGAGCATTTTAGTGGAAAAAATGGGGCATTAATATGAAGCATTTTAATGGGGGAATAAAAGCATAATGTGCAAACGCCTATATGAGGTTTGACAGTTTCTTATCAGACGCAACTCTTTGTCACGATTAGCTGAACCTGTTTTTCCTGTTTTGACAGAAAACAGCAGTGGGCGATTGCCAGGTGTCGTACGCCATCGTGCGTGTCAACAGTCAGGCTGACCAAAAGGATGCAGAACAGTTTACTAAGGTTACCAAGGTGATTAACTACGAGAAATGCCAAAACCGTCCTGAATTCAGGCAGTACACCTTCAACGCGGAGAAATGCGAAAAGTGCCAACAGGTAATTTGTTGAAGTGGACTTACCAATTAAAAATAATCTGGCCACCTACTTCAACTCGTAACTTGCTATCGCAATGCACGAGTTAAAAACAGCATTAGCAGTATTTGGATCTACCAGACATGAAAACAACAAATGGAAAAAACTCGCTTAAATTTCCAAAGCCTCTACTTCTTTTTGGTCCTGTAAAAGATTAGTTTTACTTATTTTATTTGCTCAAAACTAGCTATGCTTGTGTTTCAGTGATTTTAATTCAGGTTTGGGGGGAATCGTCTTGTTAATGTATCCGGATCAGGGAAATTAACTTTGTGCTGTAATTTTCATAGGTAATGTTTTCTCGTGCATTTAGAATTGTTCTAAAATTTATTAATATGTAAGTAATATATCAAACACGAGGGACAGTGTTTCATCGGGATATCCAAACACCGAGAAGAGAGTTGAAAATACGACGCGCAGCGGAGTATTTTTGACGAAATTCAAGGTGTTTGGATAGCCGATGGAACACTGTCTCGAGTGTTTGATATATCTTCTCAATCGAAACGAAAACTAAAGAGTAAACGGAGAAGTAAAGTCGTCCAAATCTATGTTCATTCAGACCGGGTTTTGATTTTCTTTGGTTTAACTTGATGAATTATTAATGAGTTTGAGAACTATTACGTAAAAATTGTACCATCACGCTTACAACTACTGACCAAGTCTTTTTTGGTGACAGAAAGAAAATCATGTCTTCTGTTATTTTATACAAGTATCTTAGAAACGTTTTGAAAGAAGTTAGATTAACACTATCACAACTTCCCTTTACAGAGCAGAGGCTATGCCCCATATCACCGCTCGGCTGGTCAGATCGAACACACACTAACTGGCTCTGCCAAGGCTGGTTACATAATCAAAAAAACACAAGCTGTGGAGGAGCACGTGGTCACTCCATTCTCTCGTTCAGATGGCCAAGTCACCGCTAGAGCCAGGTAAACACCAGAATCCCAGTTATTAACTTCCATATTTTACCTTTCAAAATTGCAGAATAAAATCGCTTGTCTCTGTGGAACCTTTTGCGCTCCAACTGTTTACCTTTCTTATACTAATTTCGATGTCCAAATTCTCCTTACAAACTTCTGCATTTATCAAACCACATTAGACAATTTTGGTTTTCAATTAGAAAATCCTTGGTTTCACTTGACGCCACTAAATTTCAAATAACAAAACTATTGATCCTCCTGAAATTTCATTCTCACGTTACATAAAAGCGGCTAAAAAACTAATATTCATACAAAACTGTAATCTCCGAATTGGTGCTTCGTTTTGTAATAGACCACGCATAAATTTCTAAGTTTTTGCGCGACGCGGCATTTATACATGACAGCGAGAGAGCTGTCATGTTGGTTTAAAAAAATAACTTTTTTCGAAAAAAATTGGCTATCTGAACAGTTCATGTATTTAGAAAAGGATTATTTTAAACTTTTTGAGTTCTTCAAGAGATAAATATACTTTATAATTTTTTATAGCAAAACTTAGTGACAGATGTTTCTGTTGGCTTTCGGCCGCCATGTTGGTGCTCATCTGGATGGGCACTAGCATGGCGTCTCCATACAAATCTTATAAATTTGGGTGAGAAGTTTCTGTACATATCTTGCATAAGAAAAATTGCTGTGATCTGAATCTTGGTGAGAGTCTTTACATATTTACCCTCTTTCTTCTCCCATATTCTGGACTTTTCTATTTTAATAGCATGGCACTCAAAACAAGCTGTAAAAAATCTACAACGTAATTAGAGAATGCATTAAGGATTTAATCAGGATCAATTAGCTTTCAAAAGATCATGTTTGAGACCGGGGGAGACTCCCATATAAAAAGAATGAGATGCTGGTACCTCTTATACACAACGAGAGCTTTTGCAGTACTGTATCGTAAATACTTTTGTTCTTGGGCCATCGTAATTTGATCAAAAATAAGACACAAACAGCAGTGATAAACATATTGAACTTGCACATTTTGATTATGACTTGACGTTTCGTATGTTCTCTTCATACATTTTCAAAAGTAACCGTTGAAATTTAAAACAGCTATTTATATATATATATATAACAACGGTGAGGGGACTGGACACACCCTCAAAACAGGATCTTGGCACTGACCGCTTAGGAGATCTTTTTACAATTTTTCTACTTGGACTTCCGTCTACCTACTTATGCATCCTTCTAGTATTGCTGGAAAAGTCGTTTTTCTACCAAAGTGTGTCTAAATCTGTTCCTTTTTTAAAACAAACAGGCAATTCCTCGAGTACCAAGGCCCTGCTGCAGCTAAACAGGCTTGTGAGTATAGTCAAACTCTACTTTCTCCCTACAGTATCCAGTCATTGTTACGTATTTAGGCGACGAGAATAAAGGAAATCGTCAAGAAGGTGTTATATCCGTGATTAACCTCCAAATTCTTAGAACTGATACTAAAGCAAATGCAAGGTAGTAAGAAAGGAGAAATTGGGATTTGACTAAAAGCCTCTTTTGCCTTTAGTGGCCACACTGACAAAGGAGACAAGTCACAGAATTGTAGTTGAGAATCCTGAGGAACGAGCTCGACAGAACGCTCAGTGGCAAGGAGAACTAGCTAAACAGGTAAGTAGCCAATCAGAGAGTACTTCATAAAAGCAAAACGCCGCTTCATGGGATTTGAATAAATATATCAAGATAGTCCAGTTACAACAACTGAAGCGGC
>JAHPZR010055367.1:0-41251 GCA_019787425.1 Platygyra sinensis | reverse complement strand
AATGATCGTTTTAATATATCACAGACTGAAAGACATATTTTCGCTTGTTAGTCTAGAGTAAAACCGACTAGCGACAGAACTGACTTTCGTCGGTTAACACTTCCGGTGTCGTAAAACGTCACTTCGCATGACCTCGTTATCGCTGTTCGTTTGCTCTTACAAAGCAGGAGTATTGGGGGTCGAGTATTGTAAAGGCGGTCATTAGCGAGCATATATCAAAGAGGGGAGGAAAAGTAAACAAAAATAAAGCAGAACATGATTATCTTATGAATCAAATTTTGTTGCAGGAGGCACCCCGTATCCCGGGATTAACAACAAAGAACTTCGCAATCTTCTTAACACTGGATATCGCTTGGAAAGACCAGATAGCTGCTCAGAAGAACTGTAAGTCAATAGAAAAGATAATGCAATAACAAATTTAAGGTGGCTCATACAGGCTCCTATCGCTTTTTAGCAGGTCATTTTTGGTTGATCAATGCCTCCTCTTGTATTAAGTTAATACTACAGTAATAGTATGAGCATTCATTAGTCTCATTAGTGAATAAGTTCTGGACGTCTTCGTGATGGTCATCATGGCAGGCTGGCAGAAGTATAAAACGTTACAGTGTCACGCATCATACCGTTGCCGATTGAGCAAGTTTTAGATTTAATTTTGATATCTTTTTGAGAAAGTTTATAGAAAATTTATGACGATTCCGAATCTACACTCCCAAGATGATTTTTTTCTAAACAATTGGCAAAAAGGTTGTATCTTAACATGCTCATTACATTTTATAATAAGCCACAGAGCTCTCATTACATGTAGCTGGTACCGTTGCATTGGTATTTTTTTTTTGTCAAGACAATGGCTCCAAATATGAGACGTGCCTGCGGGGTATCAATGTAGTTGTAGTCATCATGTGACTTAATTTTAACGTAACATTTCAAAATTTTTACTTATTTTTTATCTTTTTTAATATTTTATGATAATAATATTATTTATTATTTATATCGTGCTTTTTTTATAAAAATAGTTCAAAGCGCATTAGAATAAGATAAATTCTTACAAATTACAAATTAAAAGGAAAACGTTAAAACTACCAAAGCTTCTGCAACTTAAGACCTAAAATCCTAAAATAAATTCGAGAATTGGACTTACTATTAAATCTTAACAAAGCTCTTCGAAAACAAATTAGACTTACATGTAACTAAACGCTTAAAACGTTCTTAGCTTGTCTCACTGACAAGGAAAGGCTGTTCCACAAGATTGGGGCTGCAAACATAAACGCTCGATCAATCATAGTCTTTTTCGTTTTGAACCGCGGGTTAGCCGGCAATATACCATTGTCGTTCCGACAAAATAACCCGGAGCCAAACTCTGAAGTATCTTAAATGTATTACGAAGAATCTTCAAGTCTATTCGCAAACGCAACTGTGACCAAACAAGTTCCCGAAGCATGGGGGTTATGTGACAATAATCAGGCGCCCAGTACACAAACCGTGCACTTGCATTCATAATTCTTTGAAGATTCCCAATTTGATACTCCGAAACACCATATAGTATACTATTAGTATAGGTAATCATACGGTTTCGAGTTCAATTTGGAATTAATTTGCACGAGTGAGTTTTTCAAAAAGTTGAAATTGCACGAGCCGCTTCGGCGAGTGCAATTTCCGCTTTTTGAAAACTCACAAGTGCAAATTAATTTGAAATTGAACGAGAAAAACCGTATGATTACTTATTAATAATACAAACATGAAAAAATTTGCGTGGAAAATGTGCCGGAAGATGTTTCTTGAAGCCATTTTTTTCGTATTCGAGAAACTTTTTTCAAAGTTTCTGTACAAAATTTTTGTCATTGCTTTACATGATATCAGTGGCCTACAAAATTTCTCATTGTCTTTCTGCAAATCATAATCCAGAATTATGATGTGTAATTTGCACTGGTGTTACACTTTTTTGCACCGGTGTTACACTTTTTGCACTGGTGTTACACTTGAACTGCACTGCTCTCAGCCAATCAGAATCGAGTAATTTTTCATGTGTATTATTACAATAATAAAGCCTACTTCACCTATGTTCTGGATTGAACGCAAGTATTGTTTAATTAGTACTTCATATTTGACAAGGTTATTTGACATTTTCATATTACTTCATATTTGAGAGAATTATGTGTGTTTTGGTGACTTTTCACCAATGAGGATTCTTTGTTATGCTTTTCATAAGGAATTTGGCCCCGGCCTCATTAGCGTTTAATCCTGGACATATCTGGCCCACTCGTAATAAATAAACGCGTGAAGAAGCCTTAGAAGCCGGTAGATTTCCGAGACAAATACTTCTAATATGCCGGATATTGTAGAGATAGTAAAAAGCACCACTACAATGAATAAGCATACTTCTATATGAGTGGACAAGTCCAGATGGAAATCAAACCAGGCACCCAAATTGGGCACCGAAGAGACGGGAGTTACCACGGCCTGACCAACATTTAACTTCACAACATGATCAAAAACTCAGTTTTGACAGCTTATCATCCCTCATCCATGCGTGAACCTGACGGATACAATATTTAATCGCAGTCACAGCCTCAGCCTCACTGGAGTTATCAGCAGGATTAAACGATATATATATAGCTATGTATCATCCGCGTAGGTGTGAACGGATGGCAGATGGGAGCCCTGCGGAAACCCGCAGCTCATGTTGAATTTCTCAGAAAGCGTTCCATTAATAGAGAGCTTTATCCCCAGTCCAAGCTTGGACCTAAGCCTTTGTAGAAGTATGCCATAGTCTGCGGTATTAAAGGCTGTACTGGGCTCTAACATGAAAAGTAAGGTTAAGTGGTCCTTTGTCCATATTCAGCAATAGATTACACAGGAGCTGCATTGATATCAATTTTTTCCCTAGCAGTACCAGTAGCAGTAGCAGTAGTGTAGTAGTGGTAGTAGTAGTAGTAGTAGTAGTAGTAGTAGTAGTAGTAGTAGTAGTAGTAGCAGCAGCAGCAGCAGCAGCAGCAGCAGCAGCAGCAGCAGTAGCAGTAGCCGTAGCAGTGGCATGACTGAGAAAGAGCAGCAGCAGTAGTAGCAGCAGCCGGAGCAGCGGCAGTAGTAGTAGCGGTAGTATGGTCGTCATCATCTTAGACTGGATATGTGCTTTGATGAATACAACTACCATGATTCCCTGATTCGTTTAGTGAAAGCAATGTCTCCTGCTCAAAGCAGAAACTTTTGTTTCTAGCCAGCTAACACTGACGCACCAGCCCAATTCCGATCTTCTCTGTTGCTTTCTTCGTATATTTGCAAATGGACGAGAACCTTTGCATTTCCTCGACGACACCTCAACAATCTACAAACCGATAACGCTCGGAACAGCTCGTCGACTTACAGACACAAACGTTTGATAATCTTACATCCACAGCAATCTGTCACAACTTTTTAATGTAAGTTTTCATCTCGTGACAACCCGGTGACAGCTATCAACTCGAGGTAATTAATGCAAAGAAACGTTTTTCATTTACAACTTTACTTTGAATCAATTTTTTTCATAGAAATTTTTTAAAAGGAAGATCGTAATAAGATCTATCTTAAAAAGCGAAAACCAATTTTTTTGAAAATGGTCAATTTAATTGGGGCATCAAGGATGAGTGAAGTTCTTGGACCTTTTACTTTCATTTATAATATAGATAGGAGACTGCGCGCGCTCTGATTGGTCAAAAACCCATGTTTTATCAGAGTATAAAACATAGAAAAAGCGTGTTTTATTGTTTTGCGCGAGTAAAACCCATATCATAAAGGAAATGAAAAAGCCTAAGCCGTGTATTACACTGTGATAAAACACGACAGGCATTTGAGAACACTCGAGAAATGTAGAAAATACTCGCCTGCGGCTCGTGTTTTCTACATTTCCCTCGTGTTCTCAAATGCCTGTCGTGTTTTATCACAGTGTAATACACGGCTTAGGCTTCTTTATTTGTTAAATTATACATCACTGTTTTCTTAGGTATTCAATAATGCTGGACTGCTGGCAGGGAGATCCCAGACGCAGACCTACATTTGACCAAATTATGGCATCACTGGAGGTTATGATGACGAGAGATACTCCATATTTTGATTTTAATCAACTGGATGAATCCCATTCCTATTACAATATTGTATCATCCTTCAGTTGTACAACTGAAATGAAAGACGAACAGGAGGAGACTGCACAGTCAAACATGGATGAACTCAAAAGTGGAAGCCCAGGTTAAAGATGTGACTTATATTCCTTGAAGGGAGGACAAAACCAAACTTTGGGTTACTCCTTACTACACCTTTGATTCGCGCAAGTAAACTGCGCGATGCGATCGAGTTTGCTTTTAAGTTGTTTACTAAATCAATTGTACTTCAAGTCATCTCCGCGTGCCTTCTTTTTTAGAGTTTCATTAAAGTTATCATGCAATCGTAATTAGCTTTGCTTTAGAAGTGGTTTGTGTTTTCAATTGGCGCAATCAAGTTGAAAAAGTTGTGTTTAAAATTTTTTGCAGGATCAAGGGTAACACCAAGTTCTCAAGGAGCTGATGTTTAAATGTGATAAAAGAATAAGCATCAGTGTGCGAACTATCGGACACCCCCGAAACTCTCTTGTCTGCCTAATATGGGGAAAACATATTAGGAAAATAATAATAAATAATTAACATGCTGGGTAATAATAATAATTAACATGCTGGGTTATAATAATAATAATAATAATAATAATAATAATAATAATAATAATAATAATAATAATAATAATAATAATAATAAATAAAATAATACAGGAAAAATAGCCAGTTCCAGGCTGTCAGTCAATGGGGAACGCGCGCGGGCGACGAGTGGGATCAGCGGTGAGCGTGATCCAGGAGCTCCTATTTCTCTACCAGACCCCACTCGTCGACTGTCGGCTTTTTCGATCATCCCCACTGACTGAGAGCCTGGAACAGGCTACAGGGAAACAAGAAAACATGGAACAAAACGTTTATAAATAACTGCAGGCAGTGTCCGTTTTAAACAGGGTGTCATCTTAATGCAGCTTTTACTATATATTTATTTAATTTATAATGTATAGTTTGGATAATTTACAAAGTAACGACGAAACCTGATTCAGTTTAACAGATGATTTTTTTTTTTTTTTGGGGGGGGGGGGTTTACCGCAGTATATTTGTATATATAGGACATATGTTATCTTCTGATCAGTTCACTGCAGGCATGCTAACCTATCAAGTATTATTAAAGGCAGTATGCTTCGGTTTTAGTTAAGTTGCTAAGCGTTGTCACATTTCATCTTTTGACCTTCCTTAACCGTAGCATTTATTATAGATTTTTTTTCAGCCGTAGTGTGTATTTGTTAGTTTTATGACAGGCATTAGAATATGCTCTTTGTTCAATACTAATGATCAGCTAAATTATCTAGTTTTTCTAGTTGCATAAATGTCTCTACCCGAATGTCTATTTTGACCGCCTTGAGGTGAGGCTTATGCTTTACAGAACAGGTAATTGTAAAACGAAGTAATGAATAAAGATTGAGTAAAATAAAAAGGAGTAAATAACAAGTTAGATGAGTCACTTAGTAAAGTAGGCTTATTTGTTTACGAACTAGAAAATAGCCCACCACTTTACGAGAGAAGGCTTAACATAAATTTTGTACAAGACATATTTACAGCCAATCACAGCGTGCGTTGATGCCTTAAATCACAGAACATTCTCGAAATGTGGTTGCTTTACCCTCTAACACATGATCGTCTTTTCATGAAACAGATCAGTGAAGATAGCATATAACTTTGGACACATCCTTGTTCGATGACACTGCTGATATAATCTAGCCGGAAACTACAGGTTGATCGAGAGATGGCGATATGCACGGTTAAATACTACAAGGAGTTCCCTTAACCATGGCGGCCACTTTTACTAATTTGCAAAGGCAAGACCTATCAATAAGATAGGTCTGCCAAGCTGAGTCGGTAAGAAACAAAGGTGGACAACTGGACTCGAAAACCTTTTGAGTGATTCAAAAAATTTACTTGTCACCTGGCCTTACATTTTTTTTTTTATACAGGACTAACTTTTTTTCAGGGCTACACTGAAGCTAAGTAAGCATGAATAAAACGGTTACAAAATTGTAAATGATACTAAAGTGTTGCGAGTTTGTTGTTTGAAGTGGCTGGTAGTTTGCAGTCTAAACAGAACGCAGGGTTGTCGGAACAACAACAACAAGGTTATTTATTCCAGATGAACGCAGTAATTCCACACAAGACTTCACAACAAGCACACGCTAGGCTTGTAAACTATACTTCGACTTCTGTCACTTTTGTATAACCACGGCCGCTGCAAGATATCCACGTAACCTCTCTGTTACACTTCAACAAACACGACCTCTGTCGACACTTTACACGCGACCTTTGTCACACTTCAATAAACACTACTGACTCACGAGATTATTCTCTCTAAACACTCCTGGCAAAAACCACCTAAAAGCTACACCGATTCGCTTATATACTTTACAGCATAAGGTTCTAGAACTTTCCGGCTCTACTAAATAAAGTAACATTACAGTATTAAGGTGGGGGTCCATATGAAAGCCGTATTTTGGCTGGGTATTATGCTTTTAGTGCAAATATCTCGTTTACGTTTCAAGCAATCAAGAATCTCTATGCTCATTTCACATATCTATGTTTTGGGTCGTTTTGTAAATTTTTTGGTGATTTTTTGGTATATTTGGAGATAAATAGTTTTTCTCAAAGGATTAGTAAAATTTATGGAAATAGGAAATTTTGAAGATTTGGTGTTGTTTTAAAATTAGAGTTTGAAGTTAAAAATTGGTAGATACACTGTGGTGGTGTTCCATAACCCTTTTTTCCCTTTCAACCTTTCTTTAAACTTACCAAAATTTCACTTAAATTCATGTGTACCCCCGCCTTAAACTATTTACAGCTGCAGACATAAACGACTAAAGTAAATTGCTAAGTCACCGTGACACAAAACTCATTAAGTATGCAGGAAACTTCTAGACCAAATTAGCATATACACGAACCTTCAAAGGCACGCAATAATTTTTCGTAACATAAAGGAAATATGTGACATGATTAGTTGACAAAAACAGAAAGAAATGAAACGTGTACTAAAGGGGATAAATAAAGAAATAAATAGAAGGTTCAAGGGTCTTGCTCTTGTAGATCAGAAATGTTCCTCTTACCTTGCAAATAGCGTCCCTACACGAGTGGATGAATTCGAAGGGAACGAGTTCTATGTTGTCCATACTGAGAATGGGCAGGGAGGGTAAAGTGATCTGAAACGGCGGTGGGTTGAACAATGTGTCGTTATGTGATGGTTTTCTCAGGTGATGTGATGTCGTTTAGGTCTTCGTTCGCTGGTAGAGAAGAAACAACGAAGGACGTGGTTCCCTCTGTAATGAAAGAACTGTTGCGATATTGCATAAATTAGCTTGTATTTTGCATGTCAGAAAGTGACATTGTTATATAATCAACCCCTCGTGGTCTTCACTTTGCCGCCATTAAAAGTTGACTGTTTGTTTACGCTCGGTGTCTTACGTTGATCGTAACATGGTGTCAGATAGCGGGATTTAGACCAAATTATCAAGGATTACTTCCCAGCTTCGGAGTTTTCAAGTCCAACGCGTCGTCCGTTAATGGTAGGCTCACTGAAGTCTATAGTTTGCGTTCGAGTTTGTGTTTGGATCGTTGAACATGAAGAAGTCTTTTACATTCATAGTATCAGTGGTAAAGATCAAGCTCTTGTTTCTCTCACTTTGAATGGTTCAGCATCAGTAACTTTTCAAATTGACACTGGTTCTTCTGCAAATATCTTGCCACTGCAGGATTACATCAGGGCAGCAACAGATTTCAGTAAAACTAACATTGTTCCCAAGGAAATCACACTGGTTATGCACGATCACTCGAAGCGAAAGATTCGTGGTTCTGCAAGTCTGTAAGTGGAACATAAAGGTAACAAGCATGAACTTAACTTTGTTATTGTTGATCAAGACGTTACACCTTTGCTTGGTTCGATGTCATCGCAAGGCATGGGTCTTGTGCAGATTATGGTGCCTGGTGTTGATACCCCTGACCTGTCAATAATGTAGTTGCAGATCCAAAGATAGAGTCAGCAGTTTCTGAGAATGTCACTAAGGATCCTGTACTTAGTCCTTTTGCTGATCTGTTTCATGGTATCGGCTGATTGCCGGGGGAATACAACATTCAGCTCAACAAGGATGTTCAACCTGTAGTTCCCCCCCCCCACCCCCAACGAAGAGTGCCTTTTCCCAGAGCTTGACCAGATGATTTCTGACAAGATAATTACTCCTGTTACTGAGCCAACTAACTATGTATCCAGTGTCCTGGCAGTTCCTAAAAAGGATGGATCAGTCCGTATTTGTTTGGATCCCAGAGATTTGAACACTGCCATTAAGCGCTCTCACTACCCCTTACCGACAGTAGATTCATGCCACTCAGTCTCGTCTCACCAATGCCAAGTTTTTCAGTGTTCTAGATGCCAAAAGTGGTTTTTGGCAGGTGAAACTAACTGAGAACGCTAGCTACTTTACCACATTTAACACCCCCTTTGGCCGTTTTCGTTGGCTGAGGATGCCATTCGGCATATGTTCTGCGCCCGAGGCATGGCAGCGGAAGATACACGAAGTAATTGAGGGTCTCCTAGGAGTTGAAGTAATCGCTGATTATTTATTTTATTTTATTTACAAACTTTGCCAAGGACAATTTGGCAGGAGAGATCTCACAGAACTATTGTTCCAATAACGAGACTCCTAAACATCCAAAAAAAAACAACAACAACAACAACAATAATTCATGGTTAGTGGATTTGGAGACACAGTAGATAAAGCAGTAGATGAAGCAGTGAAGGATCATAATCAGAATTTAATTGCCTTTCTACAAAGATGCCGTGAGTTGAATCTGACACTTAATCTTCAGAAGATTAAGCTTCACCCATCACCGTACCATTAATGGGCCATTTACTCACAGCAGATGGTGTTTTTACTGACCCAAACAAAGTTCGCCCCATATATGACATGCCTACCCCGACAGATGTCAAATCTTTGAAAAGATTTCTTGGTATAGTTACTTATCTAGCGAAGTTCTTACCAAACCTGTCTAGTGTCTGCGAACCGTAGGGGCAACTGGAGCTTAAGGATGGTGAATTGTGTTGAGTGCCTGTTCATGATTAAGCTGTTCAAAGTATCAAGGATCTTGTTTGTGATGCTCCGGTGTTTAAGTTTTATGATGTTAATCAAGAATCACAATTGAAAGTCACGCGTCTCTCAGTGGACTTGGCGCCTCCTTACTTCAGGAGGGTCAGCCAGTAGCATTCGCCTCAAGAGCTCTAACTCCAACAGAAAGTCGTTACGCTCAGATTGAGAAGGAACTTCTCTCCGTTGTTTTCGCTTGTGAGAGGTTCGATACGTACCTGTATGGTCGAGATGTTGTGCATGTTAAAACAGATCAGCCCCTTCTTTAAGAAGGACCTTGGCTCTGCTCCCAAGCGTCTCTAGAGGATTTTGCTGCGCTTACAGCGTTACAACCTTGATGTAAAGTACTAAAAAGGAAGCTTGATGCTTATGTTTGATCCCCTCTCTCGAGCCTATCTCAGTGAACCTCCGACAGAGACTGAGTATTGCAATGAGCTAGAGGAGAGTGCTCGTGGAGGATTTCTCCATTTCAGAAGCACGACTGAAGGAATTTAAAGAGGGTACCGCCTCGGATGACAGCTTTCAGATCCCTATGTCCACTGTCCAATAAGGTTGGCCTAGCACTCTGGATGAAGTTCCAGCTCAGGTCAAGCCACACTTCCAGTTTCGAGATCACAGCCCAAAATGTTTGCTATTCAAGGGTGAGCGCCTCATTGTGCCTGCCAAGTTAATAAAAGGAAATGATGGAAAGGGTCCAATCGTCCCATCTTGGTATTGAGGGCCGCCTTAGACGAGCCAGAGAAGTGTTTTACTGGCCGCGCATGAATGCTGAGTTAAAAGATTTCATCCTCAAGTGTGATATCTACAATTTGTACAAGCCAGCACAGCCTCGAGAACCGCTAATGCCTCATGAAATCCCATCAAGGCCTTGGCAAAAGGTTGGCACAGATCTGTTCTTGTTTGACCAACGCCACTACCTACCTTATTACTGTTCATTATTATTCTTCTTTCTTTGAGGTGGATAAGCTTGACATAACAGATTCCAGAACTGTTTTTGAGAAAATGAAAATGCAGTTTAGTCGGCAGGGAATTCCAGAAGTAGTCATTTCTGACAAAGGGACCACAATATGCTTCTACAGAGTTCGCAAAGTTTGCAAGTGACTGGCACTTTCAACACATCACTTCCTCCCCACCGAATCCCCAAAGTAACGCAAAGGTTGAGAGTGCTGTTAAGATCTTTGAAAAGATCACGAGGAAAGCAATGCATGGAAAGTTTGACCCGTATCTTGCCCTGCTAGACCATCGTAACATACCTACGGAAACTGATTCATCCCCAGTACAAAGGCTGTTCAGCAGGAGAACACGCAATTTGTTACCGCTGTCAAGTAGATAACTACAGCCCAAGTCAGTTCCCCTACAGGATATACAAGAAAGGCTGATTAACTCTATGCAAAAGCAGGCTTTCTACTACAACCTGAAAGGTACAGCGCTACCTGAGTTACAAGCTGGACAGACTGTCAGGATGAAGAAGCCACAAGAATCTACCGGGAAGGAAGCTGTTTGCAAGAAAATGATTGATAACACAGACCTCGGTTTTGATAATTCATGATATCATGCTTAACCTCATCCAATAACTGTTTAGTAATCAACCCCTCGTGGTCTTCAGTTTGCCGCCATTAAAAGTTGAGTCATGTGTTTGTTTACGCTCGCTGTCTTACGTTGATCGTAACAAGAACACGTTTTGCACCTATTTCTGAGACAACAGAACGCTCCCGGCTGATTCGGGGAGAGGAGCTTGTCTGTAGTGTTTGGCCTTGACCAGTATGTCACGTAGGTTTTTAAAACGGCGGTATGATGTACAAGGAGGAGAACAAAATGCTGCCATGGCCAGGCATCGTTTTGAAGAACGAAGAAAGCTAAGGTTGTTGAAAATGACTTGACGTATATTCTGTAGGGCTGGATTTAATGTTTCTACAAATGGAATTCTATGAGACTCTTGTTTGATGGAGGTTTCGAGTCCTCTACTGCGAGGAATTTGATGCGCTTTTTCTATTGCGTCTTTAACGAAACGGTGTTTATATCCTCTCTTAATAAGGAGAGTTTTAGCGCACCAGAGCGTGTATTCAAGAACTCATCTGTTGAACAAATCCATCTCGGTCGTAAAAGGACATCCTGAGGGAATGGATTATTTAGTGTGAGATGGGTGGCAGGTTGACTTAAGGAGGTACTAAATCCAGCTCTACCAAATATACGTCAAGTCATTTCCAGCTCCCCTATTTATTTTTTATCTACCGTCTTGAGTACATACTTCATTTTGCTCTATTTTTGTCTACGAATCATGTCACATATTTCCTTTAGTGTCATTTAAAATTTTATGACGTTTTATCCATATTTACTTAGCGGCAGTATAGCCCGTGAAGAAGGTTAGTCCTTTCTAACTGAAATGTATTGGGCATTAAATTTACCCTTTTTACCTGTCCGTTAGCCTTTCAATTGGTTTTATAGTTTGTTTTGCATTGCTGATCCTGATTTAAACCAAGATCCGGCTTCACTCCGCTGCTGTTTGTACAAGTATTCCTTAATATTTACTACAGTTTCCCCTTTGATTTGCCTAAAAGGCAGTCTAAATACCTTTTCCTCATAACCAGAAACTTATCACGTGTGGAATAGGCTTGCCACTTCGATTAACATAAAATGTAGGTATAACCACCCTATTGACTATTTTTTTTTTCAAAAAATTACGGCGACCGTTATATTTTTTCCTGTCGCCTCCTCAGTAAGTAAAGTATTTGTGTATCTCGTACTTGTTTTGCGCGCCCACTTCGCCATCTGCAGGTTCTTGTTTACAGTTGGATTTCAAAATATGAAGTTCAAAGTTATTGGTTAGTGATATGCTTCTATTCGGTTCCTGGTTTAAGTACAGGTTCATTAAACTTGATCTAGTCACAGTAGAAAAAGTTTGCTTTCATTTTAGTCATGTACTTGTTAGCATAGTTGATTGCGTCAATGTCAACTCCAGCACACGCGTGGCACTTAACGAGGTTACTTAACGATGTCTTCCGTGGTGGGCAGAACGTGTGCGCATTTCCAGAGCCCAAACGTCGGCAATCTCGGAGTGGAAGCAATTTGAGTCTCAGGCCGGGTCGCTAAGCTAACTTTTGACCGTTTGGGTAACGCGGATTTTGAACAAAGCCTTTCGATGGCTTAAAACGGGAAAGTTTTCAGAGATTGCCTACGTTTTAATTGGCCTCTGTGAAGATTCGACGCCAAGCAATGACCACGGATGGAAAAAAGTAACTATCGTCCGTGCTCTACCCGAAATTTGGAGTCAACTGAGGCTGCTGAAGAGAATTAACGGCCGTTTTCCTTCGGCGGATCGGATCGACTGCTTCGTTAGAGTACCCAACCTTGGGAAAGTATATATAGAGAGGAGAGAGAGCAAACTGGCTCCACTAAAACTAACAGAATGGCCAGAAATCGTCTCAAAGACTACACAGGAGGGAAAAAACACTCAACTAAAGTAAGGTAAGACGATTTTTATTTAAATCGCTACATTTTCATAGCTTACAGAAACAATCGTCATTTCCCCATATAAATCCTTTAAAATATGCAAATCGCTAGAGTCACGTAACAATGCAAAGGTCAACATATAAAGGGCTGCTCATATATCGAGCTTGGGCTATCTGTGGTCTTATCGTCTCCAAACAAAAATGAAATAGAAAAAATGCACATGCAAATGAACATATCTTAGAGTTGACATTTGTCAAGACCAAAATGTTTAGAACAAATGCAGATAAAATAATAAACTGAATCAAAATAGAATAGATCAACAAGTAAGAACAAGTTCTCTTCAATGATTTAAAAGTAAGTAGGTCAACAAATACAAGCATTTTTGTAACGGTTACCTTTATGTTACTGTTATATGTAATATCTTAAAGTACCTAAAGTACCTATGAAGTAAGTAGTTCTTCCTTATTTTCCTGGTTCTGTGTCTGCGAAAAGAAAACAAAACGTAATATAGTACTGTGTTGTAAGTGGTGCAAATAGTGTGAGTAGTGTAGTGTATTGTATATTCTTGTAAGCGGATGAATCTTGACCGCACGTAGATAGAGCTCCTGTGAAGTGACTCCGAAGTTAATTGTATCGTATGATCCCCGAAATACAGGTAACAAAAGAGCAAATAGCTCAAATAAAAAGAAATAACTTAAAATAAATCATTTAAAAGTTAATATCCATGTTATTAAACTAGCTTGTTCGGTCCGTATTGGAGAAATATTGGTCGAGATCTAAATCGAATATAAATAAGTGGCCGAGACTGAAAGTGACTCACAAGATAACTGAGAACTATAGTAAGACAGACAGGACGTCTCTTTGGCTCAGTAGCACATCCTGTAAAGGATTGTGTCGCGCGAGTTAGAGTTCAGAACACGCTTTTCCTGTTGGTTTCAGTTCGCGCGTGATATATAACGCGCGTGATTAGCACCAGTACAGGCATAAATGAAGTAAGATTGGCCCATCACATCCCTTAATTAAGCGAGCACGGTGACCTATCATTTTTATTGCTTTTTTCGAAACAGTGCTTGATAGTGAACATTTAGGGAAAGTTTCAAAAAAATTCATCAACAACTGTTATTTCTGAGGCCAATCTCCTTAACCCAAAAGCACATTGCATCATTCTCGCCCGTACTTCATAACCTTTGATTATAACTAGCAGTCACTATTAAAAGTGAATTGTTTTATATGAATCTAGGATTCATATAATAACAGAATACTTGTATTCCATTGCCCGAGTACATTACTTGTCATCTGAGACAGAAAGCTCAGGCCACTCAGCATCACATGACTAGCACTAACTTTGTTGGGAAATATTTGAATGGCACGCAAAATATTCTATATATTTCCTTTATTCAATTTCACTGAGTTTGGACATGTCTTTCACTGATTTTTGCCTTAATTGAAACTGAGCGACAGTAAAACTCACCATAGAAAAACTACAAAGCATCACACACAGGTAACATATTTAATCCTAAAACGTGCTATACAAAACAGAGAAAAGAGACATAACAGCGAAACTTCTTATTATCAAATCGGCTTCAAACGGTGCTGGATCAGGAGATATCTTCCAGAAAAAAAAAACAATGATTCTGTTTGTCAGTTGGCTAACTGATAAGCAAAAGAATGTTTCAAGCTCGGTATCTTTGAGTCCACGGCCTAGTTTTGAGTGTACCACGCATAGACATCAGCACAAGTCTGACCACTGTTGTCGTCATCATAACAATTTTTCCAGTCCTGTAGATACCATATGCGAAACTCCTGACCGGTGTATACAGGAAGTGGAATGGAAAGCTTGTTAAATATCAGCTCCGTTGAGTTTACATCAATATTATTCAGGCGATAAGAATAATACCTACAACCATCAACGTGTCCACGTTTATAGTAGTCTGCAAGTGATGGAATAGGTTGGTTGTCGCGAGTTATGACTGTCAACAGCCTCCTATCTTCATAGTTGGAATGAGTGCATCCCCAAAAGGATGGTGGATCCCTTGGGTTACATCTTAACGAACCGTTCTTGTGAACAAGCTTGAAAGTCTCTATGTGTCCGCTCTTTTTAATTTTGAAAGCTCCATATGCGTCACCACGAGCTCCAAAACATACAGCATCATTGCTGATCTTTGTCCACTGTTCTACAAACAGAGCTTAAGTGAAATGATTAGCACCAGTGCTTGCATGGTTTAAAAGACATGATACACTTCACAGAAACTTAGTTCATAAAATAATCTTAATTTTAGCACTTGTTATGCATGAGCATTTTGTGCGTTTGTAACGAACAAACACCAAAAGAAGGTGATTCGATTCAAATATATGTGTAATTTAAACCTTTAGAAAGGAAACGAAGAAACCAAAATTGAAGCTTTTTTCATTTCCATTTCTGGAAGTAATTGAATGAGGCTCGCTTTATCTAATACAAGGATAAAATAGGTGCTGTTGTTTTATTTCAATCTTTTCGATGGGGACGAAAACTTGGTTCGCAGTCCCCTTTATGATAATTCCTTTTATTTATCTTCCTGTTTTTAAGGGAGGGGTGTTAATGTTTTTTATCAACATCCGTCGATTTCATCAATTAATTTTTTTCCTTTTGTTTCACGCACTGTTGAAATTCTCTCCATTGATTTTGTTCGATCCCTTAACAGGGCAGCAGTGGTTACACTTACCTGATGCACCATCTTTCCCAGCAGATCCTTGAAAACATCCACACATATTTTTGTCCTCTGAATCAGTCGCACATTTGCCATATGAAGGGCACGAGTTAGAACAACAAACACTCTGTTTGGATCAAACAATACATTCTAATGAGCGCTGTTGCAAAGTAATGCTTTTTAAATCTGTTCTTTGGTGAGTTTCAAAATTTGGTACTGAAAAATTCCCTCATAGAAAATCAAGATTGATTTTAAAATGTTTGTTTTTCGTGAGTTTTAAGTGTATCAGCAGATAGCGGCTTGTACTAAAACATGGAACGCCGGAATGCCGGCCGGAACGCCGGAACGCCGAAATACTAAAACCCGGAATACAAAATTTCTAAAACCCGGAACGCATGAAAAATAAATAAATTATTAAAAAATAAATAAATAAATGAATTAATCAATTATATTTCTAAAATCCATAACATACTTCAATTCAAACAGGAAATTTCCCCCAGTATCCCCGGCGGCCACACATCCACAACCCCGCCTGCCAAATAGAAAAACTTAATTATCTTTGACTGGTAAGAACGTTTTGCAAAGATATTTATCTTTAACTGATGATTGATATGGTTTTAAAGAAACAATCTAATATTTTGCGACGATCCTTTACTATTTCCGGGTGGGAAAGATTTTGGTGATGTTTCCCGCCAAAATATAATTATGATACTGTATTTATCAAAGCTACATGCAGTGGTACAGTGTGGGAAAATGAACGCTTCTGCGTGGTAAGTGTGGTTACTAAGATGCACGCGTCAGCTGAATCAGTATTAAAATCAGCACACCGGAAGTTAATGCTGCGTAAAATCGCGCGAACCGGAAATAAAATCTGCAGAAAACATTTGTTTTTAGCTCGAAAGTTCGCTAGGTGACCTACCTTGATTTTTTGCATACACGCACCATTCGCGATGGCACTTCAGATATAAAAGTTTCGGGGAAAATTATCTAGTGGAATTTTCTGTAGGCCATAAAACGCGTTTTCTTTAAATACATTTAATTCTACTAGATAGAATTTTTCCATACTGTCTGAAAAGTTAGAGAATTTAGGGAACTTTCCAACAAAGAGATAAAAATGGTAGGTCACCGAATTACTTTCTCAGATAATTTACAAAAACTGAAATTTAGAGGACGCTTTTGTGGACCTCGTGCGTTGCCATGGTAACTGATATGACGTCACAAGTACCCTTAAAGTATAGCCCAACGATAGAGTTGCAAGGAGACATATAGTTTGCCCACACCATTTAACATCCTTCTTTGTAATCTTCCATCGTTTCACAAACAGTATAGCAACGAAAAACCCTTTCGAGCCTCCTTAAGACTCGTTTTCTTTTCGTTTATTTCGGTTAAGCCATAAAAAAAGTATTAAATATCAGCTAAGTAATCATTGTTTTGTGTTTTGCAGCAGTCCTGAAAGCCCGGAAAAAAAGAGGTAAGCTTTTGAATTTTGGAATGTTTCGATTCAGTGGCTCATCGATACTTTTCATCAAACAAAACCTTAACAAGGTTTATACCGTCTATTATTATATGGCTCTGTCTCACAAGGACTGGGAACTACCAAATTCACGAATTTCATTGACTGAAATGAATATTGACCGCGGTCTAGATTTTCCCATCTAGACAGGTAATGTTTTGAAGTGAAAAAGTTGCAAACTAAAATGCAAAATCATTGACTGTTTTCATCTAACAATATTTATTTCTGTAAGAGCCAAAAAACAGATCAGAAAAAAAAGTAAAAAGGACAAGCAAACTTTGGAAGAATTGAATTCGGCTCATCGCCGTTCGCAAGCAAAATGTCAGGTAGTAAAAACCAGTTACATTAAACGAATTAAATTGTTCTTGTTTTTGCCAGATAATAAACATCTTATTACCCGGGCTAAGTCGGTCTGTATGGGAGAATCTTGACCTCGGTCGTGTGTACAGACCTCACTGCGTTCGGTCTGTATGTACTTACCACCTCGGTCAAGATTATCCCATACAGACCTCCTGCTCGGTTAAACTACAATCGAGATTAAAAATCCTACGCCACATCCTATGACCTGAAATTGGAGAATTTCCCATCCATTTATTATACAATACACGATACGGTCGCTGAAATGAAAATAATAGTTATGCCCTATTTGTAGCACTTCGTGTTAAAGATCAACTGCACGCCACCTAATCATGACAAGAAGAGCATTCATCGAATATCATCCACGTACAGTACCAGATAGTACTTAACTTTGTGGTCGAACTGACCAACATTTACTAATATCATCAAATAAAACGTACCGCAGTAGTAGTGGTGAAAAGGATAAAACTCTTTTACAGTAGTATTCTAAGAATCGATAAGAGCCACTTAATCGAAACATTCCAAAACTCAAGTGCTTACCTCTTTTCTCCGGGCTTTTAGGACTGCTGCTGCACACAAAACAGTGATTACTTAGCTGATATTTAATACACTTTGTTTATCTTAAACGTAATAAACGAAAAGAAACGCGTCTTCAAAAAAAAAAGCTTAACAAAACTCACCTCGCAGGAGCGTCCATTTTCCCACACTGTACCACTGCATGTAACTTTGATAAATACAGTATCATAATTACATTTTGGCGGGAAACATCGCCAAAATCTTTACCACCCGGAAATAGTAAAGGATCGTCGCAAAATATTAGATGGTTTCTTAAAACACATTTCAATCATCAGGCGGGGTTGTGGATGTGTGGACTGGATACTGGGGGAATTTTCCTGTTTGAATTGAAGTATGTTATGCTTTTTTAGAAATGCAGGTTCTAATTGATTAATTCATGCATTTATTATTTTTTTTAATAATTTATTTATTTTTCATTCGTTCCGGGTTTTAGCATTCCGGCGTTCCGGCGTTCCGGCGTTCCGGCGTTCCGGCGTTCCGGCGTTCCGGCGTTCCGGCGTTCTGTGTTTTAGTACAAGCCGCAAATAGCTTAAGGTGGCTGGAAACAGATTCCAGTACTTTCCAAGACTTAGAATTTGATGTATCATTATAACCACTCTTTATCGGTTAATGCCTCAATCATGGTATCAACAAACTGCCCAATCATTGGTGAACAAGTTGCTGTTAATTTTGTGGCACAATAGGTTACCATAACAACAATATGACCTGCTGAAAACACCCTTAATTTTGGCTTTAAGCGCTTATAACTCAAAAACGAGCTCGGTAACCCCCATTTTTTATTATCAAATTGTAATTAGCATGATAAGATGCAACTTTTTGCAAAGTTTAAAAAAATTCTGTTAAGGGGGTTCAGAGCCACCTTAACTTTTCGAAGATTTAAGGTGGCTCTGAACCCCCTTAACAGAATTCCTTTAAACTTTGCAAAAAGAATTTTTTAAACAGAATTTTTTTAAACTTTGCATGATTGAGGCATTAACCGATAAAGAGTGGTTATAATGACCCATCAAACTCTGAGTCTTGGAAAGTACTGGAAACTGTTTCCACCCACCTTAAGCAAAACGACCGTTACGTAGGAAGTGTGTTATTAGATATTGCACATCTATTCTGTCCCTTGATCTCTTCTTAATCTTCAAAGTGCGTTAACTCAAGTCTTCTAGAGAATACGCAGGGAGCTAAACATAGAGAGGTCTTTTCCACAGGAAGGAGAAATTTAGGGAGCGAAAATTACTCCGACGACATCAGCAAACAATAATCGACAACAGTCTCTAAAACTGATTGGACTAGGCTAATGGAAGATCTGGAATAACTCATATCAAGTCGTAGCATAAGGATCACTTCTGAAGATTTGTGTGGAAGCATGCAAAAACGTAATTTTTTTTTCATGTTTATCACCGCGGTATGCCTTTTATTCCCACTTATATAACCAATCAGTTTCGAAAGATACCCATACAGCACTTTGGTTTTCCAAGCGTCAGTTGGCTTGTGGAAACCTAGAAGTGTGCAATACAGCTAACGATAGCGACACTTGGAAAGTTAACTTTGTATGCAGACATGAGGAAAACAACGGCCGAGATGAAAATATACTCAGAGATCATAAAACATCTAACCTTGGTTCCTTGAAAAATAAATCCTTGGCGCCACTGTAGATCCTGAGGATGTTGGTTGCTGTCTGAATCACTCAACTGACAGATGAAACTTCCGTCTTTAAGACGGCCAAAATTATAAGAGAGGCACTCATTCTTGAGGTAACAGGCAATTTGACAAGCATCGTCTCGCTCTAGAGATATATTTTTGACCACGTGGTTTACAAGAGCGTAGCCATTAACAGGTGGGAAGAACTCTAACGTTCTGCAACAATCTGAAAAAGTAGCGAGTTAGTGCTGTAAGATATCATGGTAGAGTCTGGGTGTACGCAAGTGATCATATTTTCACAAACTATTTTGTATAATATTAAATTGCTATCTTATTAACACCTCCGAGACCCTGTCGCATTATCTTCTCAATCATGAATAGGAGTTTACACAAAATTAGTAAGCAATGCTCACTACCAACTTGTTTACTGTTACAAAACGGCCAAATGTATTACCGGAGAGTTTTTATGAATGCTTTTTTCGAACTACAGAGATTTATAAAAATATGATAAAAACAAGTTTAGTTTCATGCACTCTCAGATGGTGTTACTTTACGTTTTGAATTTGTAGGCTTTCCTTGGTGATTTATCACTGAGTAGACAACGGTTTAACATTCAACATCTTTTCCTGGTTTAATGTTTCATTTGAGTAATGTATGACAGGTTTTAGTTTAGAATTTTGTTTTTATTCACTGGTACTTAAGTTTCGTTTTATCCTGCAAAATATTATCAATGTTCCAGTTCTTTTATTTTGACTAGGGCTATAAGCTGCGTCACTGAATTTAAACATGTTTCTCGTTGAGATGCAATATGCACGCAAACACACCTATCATTTGTTCATCTCAATAAGTGACAGTTGAACGCAGCACCTGTGCCTGTGAGATCACTGGGCAATTATTTAAAGAATTGTAACAAGCTTTTTTCCATGGAACTTGTAGAATTTTATGAATGCGTAACAAACTGAAATTGCATAAGTCGAGTTTATGTCGGACCCTTTTTCATGGACAATTTGAATTCTCAGTACAAACATGATGATCAGCTGTACCACTAGTTAAATCTGAAATAAATTTGATGCTAAAGCCACTGAATTCATTCCAATTTAATTGCTTGCTGTAAAAATCTGAGCTGTAAACGGTTCACTTTGAGGGAGATTACACTGTGAGTTACAAGTAGCTCCATGTTATCGAAACGAAAGTCTTTTTTGGAAGTGTATCTAGTTAAAAAATGGAATCTCTTGAAACTACTACTTATTCCACACCCGCCATTCGTTATGTCTAATTTTTATAAACTCAAGTGGGGTTTTGTTTGCCCTTCTCGTCTGAGTCATTTAAGCTTCACAAACCTCAGTAGTTAGGGAGCAGGGATGGCGCAGTGGTGAGAGCGCTCGCCTCCCACCAATGTGGCTCGGGTTCGATTCCCGGACCCGGCGTCATATGTGGGTTGAGTTTGTTGTTGGTTCTCTATTCTGCTCCGAGAGGTTTTTCTCCGGGTACTCCGGTTTTCCCCTCTCCTCTAAAACCAACATTTTCAAATTCCAATTCGATCCTGGAATGCACGAACATTTCTGAACGAGTTGTAGTGAACTCCTTGGTGCTCCGTGGGTAAACAAATCACATTTACAATTACATTTACATTTCTCACTTATGCAATTTCAGTTTGTTACGCATTCATAAAATTCTACAAGTTCCATGGAAAAAAGCTTGTTACAATTCTTTAAATAATTGCCCAGTGATCTCACAGGCACAGGTGCTGCGTTCAACTGTCACTTAATTGAGATGAACAAATGATAGGTGTGTTTGCGTGCATATTGCATCTCAACGAGAAACATGTTTAAATTCAGTGACGCAGCTTATAGCCCTAGTCAAAATAAAAGAACTGGAACATTGATAATATTTTGCAGGATAAAACGAAACTTAAGTACCAGTGAATAAAAACAAAATTCTAAACTAAAACCTGTCATACATTACTCAAATGAAACATTAAACCAGGAAAAGATGTTGAATGTTAAACCGTTGTCTACTCAGTGATAAATCACCAAGGAAAGCCTACAAATTCAAAACGTAAAGTAACACCATCTGAGAGTGCATGAAACTAAACTTGTTTTTATCATATTTTTATAAATCTCTGTAGTTCGAAAAAAGCATTCATAAAAACTCTCCGGTAATACATTTGGCCGTTTTGTAACAGTAAACAAGTTGGTAGTGAGCATTGCTTACTAATTTTGTGTAAACTCCTATTCATGATTGAGAAGATAATGCGACAGGGTCTCGGAGGTGTTAATAAGATAGCAATTTAATATTATACAAAATAGTTTGTGAAAATATGATCACTTGCGTACACCCAGACTCTACCATGATATCTTACAGCACTAACTCGCTACTTTTTCAGATTGTTGCAGAACGTTAGAGTTCTTCCCACCTGTTAATGGCTACGCTCTTGTAAACCACGTGGTCAAAAATATATCTCTAGAGCGAGACGATGCTTGTCAAATTGCCTGTTACCTCAAGAATGAGTGCCTCTCTTATAATTTTGGCCGTCTTAAAGACGGAAGTTTCATCTGTCAGTTGAGTGATTCAGACAGCAACCAACATCCTCAGGATCTACAGTGGCGCCAAGGATTTATTTTTCAAGGAACCAAGGTTAGATGTTTTATGATCTCTGAGTATATTTTCATCTCGGCCGTTGTTTTCCTCATGTCTGCATACAAAGTTAACTTTCCAAGTGTCGCTATCGTTAGCTGTATTGCACACTTCTAGGTTTCCACAAGCCAACTGACGCTTGGAAAACCAAAGTGCTGTATGGGTATCTTTCGAAACTGATTGGTTATATAAGTGGGAATAAAAGGCATACCGCGGTGATAAACATGAAAAAAAAATTACGTTTTGCATGCTTCCACACAAATCTTCAGAAGTGATCCTTATGCTACGACTTGATATGAGTTATTCCAGATCTTCCATTAGCCTAGTCCAATCAGTTTTAGAGACTGTTGTCGATTATTGTTTGCTGATGTCGTCGGAGTAATTTTCGCTCCCTAAATTTCTCCTTCCTGTGGAAAAGACCTCTCTATGTTTAGCTCCCTGCGTATTCTCTAGAAGACTTGAGTTAACGCACTTTGAAGATTAAGAAGAGATCAAGGGAACAGAATAGATGTGCAATATCTAATAACACACTTCCTACGTAACGGTCGTTTTGCTTAAGGTGGGTGGAAACAGTTTCCAGTACTTTCCAAGACTCAGAGTTTGATGGGTCATTATAACCACTCTTTATCGGTTAATGCCTCAATCATGCAAAGTTTAAAAAAATTCTGTTTAAAAAAATTCTTTTTGCAAAGTTTAAAGGAATTCTGTTAAGGGGGTTCAGAGCCACCTTAAATCTTCGAAAAGTTAAGGTGGCTCTGAACCCCCTTAACAGAATTTTTTTAAACTTTGCAAAAAGTTGCATCTTATCATGCTAATTACAATTTGATAATAAAAAATGGGGGTTACCGAGCTCGTTTTTGAGTTATAAGCGCTTAAAGCCAAAATTAAGGGTGTTTTCAGCAGGTCATATTGTTGTTATGGTAACCTATTGTGCCACAAAATTAACAGCAACTTGTTCACCAATGATTGGGCAGTTTGTTGATACCATGATTGAGGCATTAACCGATAAAGAGTGGTTATAATGATACATCAAATTCTAAGTCTTGGAAAGTACTGGAATCTGTTTCCAGCCACCTTAAGCTATTTGCGGCTTGTACTAAAACACAGAACGCCGGAACGCCGGAACGCCGGAACGCCGGAACGCCGGAACGCCGGAACGCCGGAACGCCGGAATGCTAAAACCCGGAACGAATGAAAAATAAATAAATTATTAAAAAAAATAATAAATGCATGAATTAATCAATTAGAACCTGCATTTCTAAAAAAGCATAACATACTTCAATTCAAACAGGAAAATTCCCCAGTATCCAGTCCACACATCCACAACCCCGCCTGATGATTGAAATGTGTTTTAAGAAACCATCTAATATTTTGCGACGATCCTTTACTATTTCCGGGTGGTAAAGATTTTGGCGATGTTTCCCGCCAAAATGTAATTATGATACTGTATTTATCAAAGTTACATGCAGTGGTACAGTGTGGGAAAATGGACGCTCCTGCGAGGTGAGTTTTGTTAAGCTTTTTTTTTTGAAGACGCGTTTCTTTTCGTTTATTACGTTTAAGATAAACAAAGTGTATTAAATATCAGCTAAGTAATCACTGTTTTGTGTGCAGCAGCAGTCCTAAAAGCCCGGAGAAAAGAGGTAAGCACTTGAGTTTTGGAATGTTTCGATTAAGTGGCTCTTATCGATTCTTAGAATACTACTGTAAAAGAGTTTTATCCTTTTCACCACTACTACTGCGGTACGTTTTATTTGATGATATTAGTAAATGTTGGTCAGTTCGACCACAAAGTTAAGTACTATCTGGTACTGTACGTGGATGATATTCGATGAATGCTCTTCTTGTCATGATTAGGTGGCGTGCAGTTGATCTTTAACACGAAGTGCTACAAATAGGGCATAACTATTATTTTCATTTCAGCGACCGTATCGTGTATTGTATAATAAATGGATGGGAAATTCTCCAATTTCAGGTCATAGGATGTGGCGTAGGATTTTTAATCTCGATTGTAGTTTAACCGAGCAGGAGGTCTGTATGGGATAATCTTGACCGAGGTGGTAAGTACATACAGACCGAACGCAGTGAGGTCTGTACACACGACCGAGGTCAAGATTCTCCCATACAGACCGACTTAGCCCGGGTAATAAGATGTTTATTATCTGGCAAAAACAAGAACAATTTAATTCGTTTAATGTAACTGGTTTTTACTACCTGACATTTTGCTTGCGAACGGCGATGAGCCGAATTCAATTCTTCCAAAGTTTGCTTGTCCTTTTTACTTTTTTTTCTGATCTGTTTTTTGGCTCTTACAGAAATAAATATTGTTAGATGAAAACAGTCAATGATTTTGCATTTTAGTTTGCAACTTTTTCACTTCAAAACATTACCTGTCTAGATGGGAAAATCTAGACCGCGGTCAATATTCATTTCAGTCAATGAAATTCGTGAATTTGGTAGTTCCCAGTCCTTGTGAGACAGAGCCATATAATAATAGACGGTATAAACCTTGTTAAGGTTTTGTTTGATGAAAAGTATCGATGAGCCACTGAATCGAAACATTCCAAAATTCAAAAGCTTACCTCTTTTTTTCCGGGCTTTCAGGACTGCTGCAAAACACAAAACAATGATTACTTAGCTGATATTTAATACTTTTTTTATGGCTTAACCGAAATAAACGAAAAGAAAACGAGTCTTAAGGAGGCTCGAAAGGGTTTTTCGTTGCTATACTGTTTGTGAAACGATGGAAGATTACAAAGAAGGATGTTAAATGGTGTGGGCAAACTATATGTCTCCTTGCAACTCTATCGTTGGGCTATACTTTAAGGGTACTTGTGACGTCATATCAGTTACCATGGCAACGCACGAGGTCCACAAAAGCGTCCTCTAAATTTCAGTTTTTGTAAATTATCTGAGAAAGTAATTCGGTGACCTACCATTTTTATCTCTTTGTTGGAAAGTTCCCTAAATTCTCTAACTTTTCAGACAGTATGGAAAAATTCTATCTAGTAGAATTAAATGTATTTAAAGAAAACGCGTTTTATGGCCTACAGAAAATTCCACTAGATAATTTTCCCCGAAACTTTTATATCTGAAGTGCCATCGCGAATGGTGCGTGTATGCAAAAAATCAAGGTAGGTCACCTAGCGAACTTTCGAGCTAAAAACAAATGTTTTCTGCAGATTTTATTTCCGGTTCGCGCGATTTTACGCAGCATTAACTTCCGGTGTGCTGATTTTAATACTGATTCAGCTGACGCGTGCATCTTAGTAACCACACTTACCACGCAGAAGCGTTCATTTTCCCACACTGTACCACTGCATGTAGCTTTGATAAATACAGTATCATAATTATATTTTGGCGGGAAACATCACCAAAATCTTTCCCACCCGGAAATAGTAAAGGATCGTCGCAAAATATTAGATTGTTTCTTTAAAACCATATCAATCATCAGTTAAAGATAAATATCTTTGCAAAACGTTCTTACCAGTCAAAGATAATTAAGTTTTTCTATTTGGCAGGCGGGGTTGTGGATGTGTGGCCGCCGGGGATACTGGGGGAAATTTCCTGTTTGAATTGAAGTATGTTATGGATTTTAGAAATATAATTGATTAATTCATTTATTTATTTATTTTTTAATAATTTATTTATTTTTCATGCGTTCCGGGTTTTAGAAATTTTGTATTCCGGGTTTTAGTATTTCGGCGTTCCGGCGTTCCGGCCGGCATTCCGGCGTTCCATGTTTTAGTACAAGCCGCTATCTGCTGATACACTTAAAACTCACGAAAAACAAACATTTTAAAATCAATCTTGATTTTCTATGAGGGAATTTTTCAGTACCAAATTTTGAAACTCACCAAAGAACAGATTTAAAAAGCATTACTTTGCAACAGCGCTCATTAGAATGTATTGTTTGATCCAAACAGAGTGTTTGTTGTTCTAACTCGTGCCCTTCATATGGCAAATGTGCGACTGATTCAGAGGACAAAAATATGTGTGGATGTTTTCAAGGATCTGCTGGGAAAGATGGTGCATCAGGTAAGTGTAACCACTGCTGCCCTGTTAAGGGATCGAACAAAATCAATGGAGAGAATTTCAACAGTGCGTGAAACAAAAGGAAAAAAATTAATTGATGAAATCGACGGATGTTGATAAAAAACATTAACACCCCTCCCTTAAAAACAGGAAGATAAATAAAAGGAATTATCATAAAGGGGACTGCGAACCAAGTTTTCGTCCCCATCGAAAAGATTGAAATAAAACAACAGCACCTATTTTATCCTTGTATTAGATAAAGCGAGCCTCATTCAATTACTTCCAGAAATGGAAATGAAAAAAGCTTCAATTTTGGTTTCTTCGTTTCCTTTCTAAAGGTTTAAATTACACATATATTTGAATCGAATCACCTTCTTTTGGTGTTTGTTCGTTACAAACGCACAAAATGCTCATGCATAACAAGTGCTAAAATTAAGATTATTTTATGAACTAAGTTTCTGTGAAGTGTATCATGTCTTTTAAACCATGCAAGCACTGGTGCTAATCATTTCACTTAAGCTCTGTTTGTAGAACAGTGGACAAAGATCAGCAATGATGCTGTATGTTTTGGAGCTCGTGGTGACGCATATGGAGCTTTCAAAATTAAAAAGAGCGGACACATAGAGACTTTCAAGCTTGTTCACAAGAACGGTTCGTTAAGATGTAACCCAAGGGATCCACCATCCTTTTGGGGATGCACTCATTCCAACTATGAAGATAGGAGGCTGTTGACAGTCATAACTCGCGACAACCAACCTATTCCATCACTTGCAGACTACTATAAACGTGGACACGTTGATGGTTGTAGGTATTATTCTTATCGCCTGAATAATATTGATGTAAACTCAACGGAGCTGATATTTAACAAGCTTTCCATTCCACTTCCTGTATACACCGGTCAGGAGTTTCGCATATGGTATCTACAGGACTGGAAAAATTGTTATGATGACGACAACAGTGGTCAGACTTGTGCTGATGTCTATGCGTGGTACACTCAAAACTAGGCCGTGGACTCAAAGATACCGAGCTTGAAACATTCTTTTGCTTATCAGTTAGCCAACTGACAAACAGAATCATTGTTTTTTTTTTCTGGAAGATATCTCCTGATCCAGCACCGTTTGAAGCCGATTTGATAATAAGAAGTTTCGCTGTTATGTCTCTTTTCTCTGTTTTGTATAGCACGTTTTAGGATTAAATATGTTACCTGTGTGTGATGCTTTGTAGTTTTTCTATGGTGAGTTTTACTGTCGCTCAGTTTCAATTAAGGCAAAAATCAGTGAAAGACATGTCCAAACTCAGTGAAATTGAATAAAGGAAATATATAGAATATTTTGCGTGCCATTCAAATATTTCCCAACAAAGTTAGTGCTAGTCATGTGATGCTGAGTGGCCTGAGCTTTCTGTCTCAGATGACAAGTAATGTACTCGGGCAATGGAATACAAGTATTCTGTTATTATATGAATCCTAGATTCATATAAAACAATTCACTTTTAATAGTGACTGCTAGTTATAATCAAAGGTTATGAAGTACGGGCGAGAATGATGCAATGTGCTTTTGGGTTAAGGAGATTGGCCTCAGAAATAACAGTTGTTGATGAATTTTTTTGAAACTTTCCCTAAATGTTCACTATCAAGCACTGTTTCGAAAAAAGCAATAAAAATGATAGGTCACCGTGCTCGCTTAATTAAGGGATGTGATGGGCCAATCTTACTTCATTTATGCCTGTACTGGTGCTAATCACGCGCGTTATATATCACGCGCGAACTGAAACCAACAGGAAAAGCGTGTTCTGAACTCTAACTCGCGCGACACAATCCTTTACAGGATGTGCTACTGAGCCAAAGAGACGTCCTGTCTGTCTTACTATAGTTCTCAGTTATCTTGTGAGTCACTTTCAGTCTCGGCCACTTATTTATATTCGATTTAGATCTCGACCAATATTTCTCCAATACGGACCGAACAAGCTAGTTTAATAACATGGATATTAACTTTTAAATGATTTATTTTAAGTTATTTCTTTTTATTTGAGCTATTTGCTCTTTTGTTACCTGTATTTCGGGGATCATACGATACAATTAACTTCGGAGTCACTTCACAGGAGCTCTATCTACGTGCGGTCAAGATTCATCCGCTTACAAGAATATACAATACACTACACTACTCACACTATTTGCACCACTTACAACACAGTACTATATTACGTTTTGTTTTCTTTTCGCAGACACAGAACCAGGAAAATAAGGAAGAACTACTTACTTCATAGGTACTTTAGGTACTTTAAGATATTACATATAACAGTAACATAAAGGTAACCGTTACAAAAATGCTTGTATTTGTTGACCTACTTACTTTTAAATCATTGAAGAGAACTTGTTCTTACTTGTTGATCTATTCTATTTTGATTCAGTTTATTATTTTATCTGCATTTGTTCTAAACATTTTGGTCTTGACAAATGTCAACTCTAAGATATGTTCATTTGCATGTGCATTTTTTCTATTTCATTTTTGTTTGGAGACGATAAGACCACAGATAGCCCAAGCTCGATATATGAGCAGCCCTTTATATGTTGACCTTTGCATTGTTACGTGACTCTAGCGATTTGCATATTTTAAAGGATTTATATGGGGAAATGACGATTGTTTCTGTAAGCTATGAAAATGTAGCGATTTAAATAAAAATCGTCTTACCTTACTTTAGTTGAGTGTTTTTTCCCTCCTGTGTAGTCTTTGAGACGATTTCTGGCCATTCTGTTAGTTTTAGTGGAGCCAGTTTGCTCTCTCTCCTCTCTATATATACTTTCCCAAGGTTGGGTACTCTAACGAAGCAGTCGATCCGATCCGCCGAAGGAAAACGGCCGTTAATTCTCTTCAGCAGCCTCAGTTGACTCCAAATTTCGGGTAGAGCACGGACGATAGTTACTTTTTTCCATCCGTGGTCATTGCTTGGCGTCGAATCTTCACAGAGGCCAATTAAAACGTAGGCAATCTCTGAAAACTTTCCCGTTTTAAGCCATCGAAAGGCTTTGTTCAAAATCCGCGTTACCCAAACGGTCAAAAGTTAGCTTAGCGACCCGGCCTGAGACTCAAATTGCTTCCACTCCGAGATTGCCGACGTTTGGGCTCTGGAAATGCGCACACGTTCTGCCCACCACGGAAGACATCGTTAAGTAACCTCGTTAAGTGCCACGCGTGTGCTGGAGTTGACATTGACGCAATCAACTATGCTAACAAGTACATGACTAAAATGAAAGCAAACTTTTTCTACTGTGACTAGATCAAGTTTAATGAACCTGTACTTAAACCAGGAACCGAATAGAAGCATATCACTAACCAATAACTTTGAACTTCATATTTTGAAATCCAACTGTAAACAAGAACCTGCAGATGGCGAAGTGGGCGCGCAAAACAAGTACGAGATACACAAATACTTTACTTACTGAGGAGGCGACAGGAAAAAATATAACGGTCGCCGTAATTTTTTGAAAAAAAAAATAGTCAATAGGGTGGTTATACCTACATTTTATGTTAATCGAAGTGGCAAGCCTATTCCACACGTGATAAGTTTCTGGTTATGAGGAAAAGGTATTTAGACTGCCTTTTAGGCAAATCAAAGGGGAAACTGTAGTAAATATTAAGGAATACTTGTACAAACAGCAGCGGAGTGAAGCCGGATCTTGGTTTAAATCAGGATCAGCAATGCAAAACAAACTATAAAACCAATTGAAAGGCTAACGGACAGGTAAAAAGGGTAAATTTAATGCCCAATACATTTCAGTTAGAAAGGACTAACCTTCTTCACGGGCTATACTGCCGCTAAGTAAATATGGATAAAACGTCATAAAATTTTAAATGACACTAAAGGAAATATGTGACATGATTCGTAGACAAAAATAGAGCAAAATGAAGTATGTACTCAAGACGGTAGATAAAAAATAAATAGGGGAGCTGGAAATGACTTGACGTATATTTGGTAGAGCTGGATTTAGTACCTCCTTAAGTCAACCTGCCACCCATCTCACACTAAATAATCCATTCCCTCAGGATGTCCTTTTACGACCGAGATGGATTTGTTCAACAGATGAGTTCTTGAATACACGCTCTGGTGCGCTAAAACTCTCCTTATTAAGAGAGGATATAAACACCGTTTCGTTAAAGACGCAATAGAAAAAGCGCATCAAATTCCTCGCAGTAGAGGACTCGAAACCTCCATCAAACAAGAGTCTCATAGAATTCCATTTGTAGAAACATTAAATCCAGCCCTACAGAATATACGTCAAGTCATTTTCAACAACCTTAGCTTTCTTCGTTCTTCAAAACGATGCCTGGCCATGGCAGCATTTTGTTCTCCTCCTTGTACATCATACCGCCGTTTTAAAAACCTACGTGACATACTGGTCAAGGCCAAACACTACAGACAAGCTCCTCTCCCCGAATCAGCCGGGAGCGTTCTGTTGTCTCAGAAATAGGTGCAAAACGTGTTCTTGTTACGATCAACGTAAGACAGCGAGCGTAAACAAACACATGACTCAACTTTTAATGGCGGCAAACTGAAGACCACGAGGGGTTGATTACTAAACAGTTATTGGATGAGGTTAAGCATGATATCATGAATTATCAAAACCGAGGTCTGTGTTATCAATCATTTTCTTGCAAACAGCTTCCTTCCCGGTAGATTCTTGTGGCTTCTTCATCCTGACAGTCTGTCCAGCTTGTAACTCAGGTAGCGCTGTACCTTTCAGGTTGTAGTAGAAAGCCTGCTTTTGCATAGAGTTAATCAGCCTTTCTTGTATATCCTGTAGGGGAACTGACTTGGGCTGTAGTTATCTACTTGACAGCGGTAACAAATTGCGTGTTCTCCTGCTGAACAGCCTTTGTACTGGGGATGAATCAGTTTCCGTAGGTATGTTACGATGGTCTAGCAGGGCAAGATACGGGTCAAACTTTCCATGCATTGCTTTCCTCGTGATCTTTTCAAAGATCTTAACAGCACTCTCAACCTTTGCGTTACTTTGGGGATTCGGTGGGGAGGAAGTGATGTGTTGAAAGTGCCAGTCACTTGCAAACTTTGCGAACTCTGTAGAAGCATATTGTGGTCCCTTTGTCAGAAATGACTACTTCTGGAATTCCCTGCCGACTAAACTGCATTTTCATTTTCTCAAAAACAGTTCTGGAATCTGTTATGTCAAGCTTATCCACCTCAAAGAAAGAAGAATAATAATGAACAGTAATAAGGTAGGTAGTGGCGTTGGTCAAACAAGAACAGATCTGTGCCAACCTTTTGCCAAGGCCTTGATGGGATTTCATGAGGCATTAGCGGTTCTCGAGGCTGTGCTGGCTTGTACAAATTGTAGATATCACACTTGAGGATGAAATCTTTTAACTCAGCATTCATGCGCGGCCAGTAAAACACTTCTCTGGCTCGTCTAAGGCGGCCCTCAATACCAAGATGGGACGATTGGACCCTTTCCATCATTTCCTTTTATTAACTTGGCAGGCACAATGAGGCGCTCACCCTTGAATAGCAAACATTTTGGGCTGTGATCTCGAAACTGGAAGTGTGGCTTGACCTGAGCTGGAACTTCATCCAGAGTGCTAGGCCAACCTTATTGGACAGTGGACATAGGGATCTGAAAGCTGTCATCCGAGGCGGTACCCTCTTTAAATTCCTTCAGTCGTGCTTCTGAAATGGAGAAATCCTCCACGAGCACTCTCCTCTAGCTCATTGCAATACTCAGTCTCTGTCGGAGGTTCACTGAGATAGGCTCGAGAGAGGGGATCAAACATAAGCATCAAGCTTCCTTTTTAGTACTTTACATCAAGGTTGTAACGCTGTAAGCGCAGCAAAATCCTCTAGAGACGCTTGGGAGCAGAGCCAAGGTCCTTCTTAAAGAAGGGGCTGATCTGTTTTAACATGCACAACATCTCGACCATACAGGTACGTATCGAACCTCTCACAAGCGAAAACAACGGAGAGAAGTTCCTTCTCAATCTGAGCGTAACGACTTTCTGTTGGAGTTAGAGCTCTTGAGGCGAATGCTACTGGCTGACCCTCCTGAAGTAAGGAGGCGCCAAGTCCACTGAGAGACGCGTGACTTTCAATTGTGATTCTTGATTAACATCATAAAACTTAAACACCGGAGCATCACAAACAAGATCCTTGATACTTTGAACAGCTTAATCATGAACAGGCACTCAACACAATTCACCATCCTTAAGCTCCAGTTGCCCCTACGGTTCGCAGACACTAGACAGGTTTGGTAAGAACTTCGCTAGATAAGTAACTATACCAAGAAATCTTTTCAAAGATTTGACATCTGTCGGGGTAGGCATGTCATATATGGGGCGAACTTTGTTTGGGTCAGTAAAAACACCATCTGCTGTGAGTAAATGGCCCATTAATGGTACGGTGATGGGTGAAGCTTAATCTTCTGAAGATTAAGTGTCAGATTCAACTCACGGCATCTTTGTAGAAAGGCAATTAAATTCTGATTATGATCCTTCACTGCTTCATCTACTGCTTTATCTACTGTGTCTCCAAATCCACTAACCATGAATTATTGTTGTTGTTGTTGTTGTTTTTTTTTGGATGTTTAGGAGTCTCGTTATTGGAACAATAGTTCTGTGAGATCTCTCCTGCCAAATTGTCCTTGGCAAAGTTTGTAAATAAAATAAAATAAATAATCAGCGATTACTTCAACTCCTAGGAGACCCTCAATTACTTCGTGTATCTTCCGCTGCCATGCCTCGGGCGCAGAACATATGCCGAATGGCATCCTCAGCCAACGAAAACGGCCAAAGGGGGTGTTAAATGTGGTAAAGTAGCTAGCGTTCTCAGTTAGTTTCACCTGCCAAAAACCACTTTTGGCATCTAGAACACTGAAAAACTTGGCATTGGTGAGACGAGACTGAGTGGCATGAATCTACTGTCGGTAAGGGGTAGTGAGAGCGCTTAATGGCAGTGTTCAAATCTCTGGGATCCAAACAAATACGGACTGATCCATCCTTTTTAGGAACTGCCAGGACACTGGATACATAGTTAGTTGGCTCAGTAACAGGAGTAATTATCTTGTCAGAAATCATCTGGTCAAGCTCTGGGAAAAGGCACTCTTCGTTGGGGGTGGGGGGGGGGAACTACAGGTTGAACATCCTTGTTGAGCTGAATGTTGTATTCCCCCGGCAATCAGCCGATACCATGAAACAGATCAGCAAAAGGACTAAGTACAGGATCCTTAGTGACATTCTCAGAAACTGCTGACTCTATCTTTGGATCTGCAACTACATTATTGACAGGTCAGGGGTATCAACACCAGGCACCATAATCTGCACAAGACCCATGCCTTGCGATGACATCGAACCAAGCAAAGGTGTAACGTCTTGATCAACAATAACAAAGTTAAGTTCATGCTTGTTACCTTTATGTTCCACTTACAGACTTGCAGAACCACGAATCTTTCGCTTCGAGTGATCGTGCATAACCAGTGTGATTTCCTTGGGAACAATGTTAGTTTTACTGAAATCTGTTGCTGCCCTGATGTAATCCTGCAGTGGCAAGATATTTGCAGAAGAACCAGTGTCAATTTGAAAAGTTACTGATGCTGAACCATTCAAAGTGAGAGAAACAAGAGCTTGATCTTTACCACTGATACTATGAATGTAAAAGACTTCTTCATGTTCAACGATCCAAACACAAACTCGAACGCAAACTATAGACTTCAGTGAGCCTACCATTAACGGACGACGCGTTGGACTTGAAAACTCCGAAGCTGGGAAGTAATCCTTGATAATTTGGTCTAAATCCCGCTATCTGACACCATGTTACGATCAACGTAAGACACCGAGCGTAAACAAACAGTCAACTTTTAATGGCGGCAAAGTGAAGACCACGAGGGGTTGATTATATAACAATGTCACTTTCTGACATGCAAAATACAAGCTAATTTATGCAATATCGCAACAGTTCTTTCATTACAGAGGGAACCACGTCCTTCGTTGTTTCTTCTCTACCAGCGAACGAAGACCTAAACGACATCACATCACCTGAGAAAACCATCACATAACGACACATTGTTCAACCCACCGCCGTTTCAGATCACTTTACCCTCCCTGCCCATTCTCAGTATGGACAACATAGAACTCGTTCCCTTCGAATTCATCCACTCGTGTAGGGACGCTATTTGCAAGGTAAGAGGAACATTTCTGATCTACAAGAGCAAGACCCTTGAACCTTCTATTTATTTCTTTATTTATCCCCTTTAGTACACGTTTCATTTCTTTCTGTTTTTGTCAACTAATCATGTCACATATTTCCTTTATGTTACGAAAAATTATTGCGTGCCTTTGAAGGTTCGTGTATATGCTAATTTGGTCTAGAAGTTTCCTGCATACTTAATGAGTTTTGTGTCACGGTGACTTAGCAATTTACTTTAGTCGTTTATGTCTGCAGCTGTAAATAGTTTAAGGCGGGGGTACACATGAATTTAAGTGAAATTTTGGTAAGTTTAAAGAAAGGTTGAAAGGGAAAAAAGGGTTATGGAACACCACCACAGTGTATCTACCAATTTTTAACTTCAAACTCTAATTTTAAAACAACACCAAATCTTCAAAATTTCCTATTTCCATAAATTTTACTAATCCTTTGAGAAAAACTATTTATCTCCAAATATACCAAAAAATCACCAAAAAATTTACAAAACGACCCAAAACATAGATATGTGAAATGAGCATAGAGATTCTTGATTGCTTGAAACGTAAACGAGATATTTGCACTAAAAGCATAATACCCAGCCAAAATACGGCTTTCATATGGACCCCCACCTTAATACTGTAATGTTACTTTATTTAGTAGAGCCGGAAAGTTCTAGAACCTTATGCTGTAAAGTATATAAGCGAATCGGTGTAGCTTTTAGGTGGTTTTTGCCAGGAGTGTTTAGAGAGAATAATCTCGTGAGTCAGTAGTGTTTATTGAAGTGTGACAAAGGTCGCGTGTAAAGTGTCGACAGAGGTCGTGTTTGTTGAAGTGTAACAGAGAGGTTACGTGGATATCTTGCAGCGGCCGTGGTTATACAAAAGTGACAGAAGTCGAAGTATAGTTTACAAGCCTAGCGTGTGCTTGTTGTGAAGTCTTGTGTGGAATTACTGCGTTCATCTGGAATAAATAACCTTGTTGTTGTTGTTCCGACAACCCTGCGTTCTGTTTAGACTGCAAACTACCAGCCACTTCAAACAACAAACTCGCAACACTTTAGTATCATTTACAATTTTGTAACCGTTTTATTCATGCTTACTTAGCTTCAGTGTAGCCCTGAAAAAAAGTTAGTCCTGTATAAAAAAAAAAATGTAAGGCCAGGTGACAAGTAAATTTTTTGAATCACTCAAAAGGTTTTCGAGTCCAGTTGTCCACCTTTGTTTCTTACCGACTCAGCTTGGCAGACCTATCTTATTGATAGGTCTTGCCTTTGCAAATTAGTAAAAGTGGCCGCCATGGTTAAGGGAACTCCTTGTAGTATTTAACCGTGCATATCGCCATCTCTCGATCAACCTGTAGTTTCCGGCTAGATTATATCAGCAGTGTCATCGAACAAGGATGTGTCCAAAGTTATATGCTATCTTCACTGATCTGTTTCATGAAAAGACGATCATGTGTTAGAGGGTAAAGCAACCACATTTCGAGAATGTTCTGTGATTTAAGGCATCAACGCACGCTGTGATTGGCTGTAAATATGTCTTGTACAAAATTTATGTTAAGCCTTCTCTCGTAAAGTGGTGGGCTATTTTCTAGTTCGTAAACAAATAAGCCTACTTTACTAAGTGACTCATCTAACTTGTTATTTACTCCTTTTTATTTTACTCAATCTTTATTCATTACTTCGTTTTACAATTACCTGTTCTGTAAAGCATAAGCCTCACCTCAAGGCGGTCAAAATAGACATTCGGGTAGAGACATTTATGCAACTAGAAAAACTAGATAATTTAGCTGATCATTAGTATTGAACAAAGAGCATATTCTAATGCCTGTCATAAAACTAACAAATACACACTACGGCTGAAAAAAAATCTATAATAAATGCTACGGTTAAGGAAGGTCAAAAGATGAAATGTGACAACGCTTAGCAACTTAACTAAAACCGAAGCATACTGCCTTTAATAATACTTGATAGGTTAGCATGCCTGCAGTGAACTGATCAGAAGATAACATATGTCCTATATATACAAATATACTGCGGTAAACCCCCCCCCCCCAAAAAAAAAAAAAAATCATCTGTTAAACTGAATCAGGTTTCGTCGTTACTTTGTAAATTATCCAAACTATACATTATAAATTAAATAAATATATAGTAAAAGCTGCATTAAGATGACACCCTGTTTAAAACGGACACTGCCTGCAGTTATTTATAAACGTTTTGTTCCATGTTTTCTTGTTTCCCTGTAGCCTGTTCCAGGCTCTCAGTCAGTGGGGATGATCGAAAAAGCCGACAGTCGACGAGTGGGGTCTGGTAGAGAAATAGGAGCTCCTGGATCACGCTCACCGCTGATCCCACTCGTCGCCCGCGCGCGTTCCCCATTGACTGACAGCCTGGAACTGGCTATTTTTCCTGTATTATTTATTTATTATTATTATTATTATTATTATTATTATTATTATTATTATTATTATTATTATTATTATTATTATTATTATTATAACCCAGCATGTTAATTATTATTATTACCCAGCATGTTAATTATTTATTATTATTTTCCTAATATGTTTTCCCCATATTAGGCAGACAAGAGAGTTTCGGGGGTGTCCGATAGTTCGCACACTGATGCTTATTCTTTTATCACATTTAAACATCAGCTCCTTGAGAACTTGGTGTTACCCTTGATCCTGCAAAAAATTTTAAACACAACTTTTTCAACTTGATTGCGCCAATTGAAAACACAAACCACTTCTAAAGCAAAGCTAATTACGATTGCATGATAACTTTAATGAAACTCTAAAAAAGAAGGCACGCGGAGATGACTTGAAGTACAATTGATTTAGTAAACAACTTAAAAGCAAACTCGATCGCATCGCGCAGTTTACTTGCGCGAATCAAAGGTGTAGTAAGGAGTAACCCAAAGTTTGGTTTTGTCCTCCCTTCAAGGAATATAAGTCACATCTTTAACCTGGGCTTCCACTTTTGAGTTCATCCATGTTTGACTGTGCAGTCTCCTCCTGTTCGTCTTTCATTTCAGTTGTACAACTGAAGGATGATACAATATTGTAATAGGAATGGGATTCATCCAGTTGATTAAAATCAAAATATGGAGTATCTCTCGTCATCATAACCTCCAGTGATGCCATAATTTGGTCAAATGTAGGTCTGCGTCTGGGATCTCCCTGCCAGCAGTCCAGCATTATTGAATACCTAAGAAAACAGTGATGTATAATTTAACAAATAAAGAAGCCTAAGCCGTGTATTACACTGTGATAAAACACGACAGGCATTTGAGAACACGAGGGAAATGTAGAAAACACGAGCCGCAGGCGAGTATTTTCTACATTTCTCGAGTGTTCTCAAATGCCTGTCGTGTTTTATCACAGTGTAATACACGGCTTAGGCTTTTTCATTTCCTTTATGATATGGGTTTTACTCGCGCAAAACAATAAAACACGCTTTTTCTATGTTTTATACTCTGATAAAACATGGGTTTTTGACCAATCAGAGCGCGCGCAGTCTCCTATCTATATTATAAATGAAAGTAAAAGGTCCAAGAACTTCACTCATCCTTGATGCCCCAATTAAATTGACCATTTTCAAAAAATTGGTTTCGCTTTTTAAGATAGATCTTATTACGATCTTCCTTTTAAAAAATTTCTATGAAAAAAATTGATTCAAAGTAAAGTTGTAAATGAAAAACGTTTCTTTGCATTAATTACCTCGAGTTGATAGCTGTCACCGGGTTGTCACGAGATGAAAACTTACATTAAAAAGTTGTGACAGATTGCTGTGGATGTAAGATTATCAAACGTTTGTGTCTGTAAGTCGACGAGCTGTTCCGAGCGTTATCGGTTTGTAGATTGTTGAGGTGTCGTCGAGGAAATGCAAAGGTTCTCGTCCATTTGCAAATATACGAAGAAAGCAACAGAGAAGATCGGAATTGGGCTGGTGCGTCAGTGTTAGCTGGCTAGAAACAAAAGTTTCTGCTTTGAGCAGGAGACATTGCTTTCACTAAACGAATCAGGGAATCATGGTAGTTGTATTCATCAAAGCACATATCCAGTCTAAGATGATGACGACCATACTACCGCTACTACTACTGCCGCTGCTCCGGCTGCTGCTACTACTGCTGCTGCTCTTTCTCAGTCATGCCACTGCTACGGCTACTGCTACTGCTGCTGCTGCTGCTGCTGCTGCTGCTGCTGCTGCTACTACTACTACTACTACTACTACTACTACTACTACTACTACTACTACTACTACCACTACTACACTACTGCTACTGCTACTGGTACTGCTAGGGAAAAAATTGATATCAATGCAGCTCCTGTGTAATCTATTGCTGAATATGGACAAAGGACCACTTAACCTTACTTTTCATGTTAGAGCCCAGTACAGCCTTTAATACCGCAGACTATGGCATACTTCTACAAAGGCTTAGGTCCAAGCTTGGACTGGGGATAAAGCTCTCTATTAATGGAACGCTTTCTGAGAAATTCAACATGAGCTGCGGGTTTCCGCAGGGCTCCCATCTGCCATCCGTTCACACCTACGCGGATGATACATAGCTATATATATATCGTTTAATCCTGCTGATAACTCCAGTGAGGCTGAGGCTGTGACTGCGATTAAATATTGTATCCGTCAGGTTCACGCATGGATGAGGGATGATAAGCTGTCAAAACTGAGTTTTTGATCATGTTGTGAAGTTAAATGTTGGTCAGGCCGTGGTAACTCCCGTCTCTTCGGTGCCCAATTTGGGTGCCTGGTTTGATTTCCATCTGGACTTGTCCACTCATATAGAAGTATGCTTATTCATTGTAGTGGTGCTTTTTACTATCTCTACAATATCCGGCATATTAGAAGTATTTGTCTCGGAAATCTACCGGCTTCTAAGGCTTCTTCACGCGTTTATTTATTACGAGTGGGCCAGATATGTCCAGGATTAAACGCTAATGAGGCCGGGGCCAAATTCCTTATGAAAAGCATAACAAAGAATCCTCATTGGTGAAAAGTCACCAAAACACACATAATTCTCTCAAATATGAAGTAATATGAAAATGTCAAATAACCTTGTCAAATATGAAGTACTAATTAAACAATACTTGCGTTCAATCCAGAACATAGGTGAAGTAGGCTTTATTATTGTAATAATACACATGAAAAATTACTCGATTCTGATTGGCTGAGAGCAGTGCAGTTCAAGTGTAACACCAGTGCAAAAAGTGTAACACCGGTGCAAAAAAGTGTAACACCAGTGCAAATTACACATCATAATTCTGGATTATGATTTGCAGAAAGACAATGAGAAATTTTGTAGGCCACTGATATCATGTAAAGCAATGACAAAAATTTTGTACAGAAACTTTGAAAAAAGTTTCTCGAATACGAAAAAAATGGCTTCAAGAAACATCTTCCGGCACATTTTCCACGCAAATTTTTTCATGTTTGTATTATTAATAAGTAATCATACGGTTTTTCTCGTTCAATTTCAAATTAATTTGCACTTGTGAGTTTTCAAAAAGCGGAAATTGCACTCGCCGAAGCGGCTCGTGCAATTTCAACTTTTTGAAAAACTCACTCGTGCAAATTAATTCCAAATTGAACTCGAAACCGTATGATTACCTATACTAATAGTATACTATATGGTGTTTCGGAGTATCAAATTGGGAATCTTCAAAGAATTATGAATGCAAGTGCACGGTTTGTGTACTGGGCGCCTGATTATTGTCACATAACCCCCATGCTTCGGGAACTTGTTTGGTCACAGTTGCGTTTGCGAATAGACTTGAAGATTCTTCGTAATACATTTAAGATACTTCAGAGTTTGGCTCCGGGTTATTTTGTCGGAACGACAATGGTATATTGCCGGCTAACCCGCGGTTCAAAACGAAAAAGACTATGATTGATCGAGCGTTTATGTTTGCAGCCCCAATCTTGTGGAACAGCCTTTCCTTGTCAGTGAGACAAGCTAAGAACGTTTTAAGCGTTTAGTTACATGTAAGTCTAATTTGTTTTCGAAGAGCTTTGTTAAGATTTAATAGTAAGTCCAATTCTCGAATTTATTTTAGGATTTTAGGTCTTAAGTTGCAGAAGCTTTGGTAGTTTTAACGTTTTCCTTTTAATTTGTAATTTGTAAGAATTTATCTTATTCTAATGCGCTTTGAACTATTTTTATAAAAAAAGCACGATATAAATAATAAATAATATTATTATCATAAAATATTAAAAAAGATAAAAAATAAGTAAAAATTTTGAAATGTTACGTTAAAATTAAGTCACATGATGACTACAACTACATTGATACCCCGCAGGCACGTCTCATATTTGGAGCCATTGTCTTGACAAAAAAAAAATACCAATGCAACGGTACCAGCTACATGTAATGAGAGCTCTGTGGCTTATTATAAAATGTAATGAGCATGTTAAGATACAACCTTTTTGCCAATTGTTTAGAAAAAAATCATCTTGGGAGTGTAGATTCGGAATCGTCATAAATTTTCTATAAACTTTCTCAAAAAGATATCAAAATTAAATCTAAAACTTGCTCAATCGGCAACGGTATGATGCGTGACACTGTAACGTTTTATACTTCTGCCAGCCTGCCATGATGACCATCACGAAGACGTCCAGAACTTATTCACTAATGAGACTAATGAATGCTCATACTATTACTGTAGTATTAACTTAATACAAGAGGAGGCATTGATCAACCAAAAATGACCTGCTAAAAAGCGATAGGAGCCTGTATGAGCCACCTTAAATTTGTTATTGCATTATCTTTTCTATTGACTTACAGTTCTTCTGAGCAGCTATCTGGTCTTTCCAAGCGATATCCAGTGTTAAGAAGATTGCGAAGTTCTTTGTTGTTAATCCCGGGATACGGGGTGCCTCCTGCAACAAAATTTGATTCATAAGATAATCATGTTCTGCTTTATTTTTGTTTACTTTTCCTCCCCTCTTTGATA
>JAHPZR010055365.1:0-10801 GCA_019787425.1 Platygyra sinensis | reverse complement strand
ATTTTAGCTGCTGAGAGCAATTGATTAAGTTTCGGCTGTTTTAGAGTTTCAATGTACGACCTCTGAAAATCAGTTATAAACCTAGTAGAAATGATTTTCAAACGCAACCTAATCGATTTGTGACACACATTGTTAACAATGGTTTGTGAGTTTGTGTTTTGGTGCATGCGCAAATCTGGCCTAATCTTTTTATTAGTAACCGTTTCATGTTCGCTACGAGCCACTTCACGTCATTGAAAAGTTTCTTTTAACGGGTTAGTCTGTATATCAGTCCGGCGATTAACCAATCAGGGCTCGAATTTGGGTCACATGTTACGAGGTCTGTCTTATTGTAATTGTTAAGTGGATCTAAATCGCGATAAGCGATGATTTGAATTAATGAAACAATCTTGAAATCTACTTTAGTTTTGTTTACTGGCCGAAAATTAACTAAGAGCAGAACGAGTAAAACGAGTCATGTTTCTTGGCAAGAAAACCAATTTGAACAAACAGGTTGCAACAGTTCACGTCGCATCGTAGACTACGTATCACATCGGCGAATTTGGGTTTTTGAACATAGTCATTCGATTAAGTTCGATGAGATTGTGCTCAGAAACAAAACGATCGAAAACGTTAGACAGGTTGTGCTGTCGATTTTCCTCTCCTTAAATGCCCTCGAGGAATATATACTGCAATAGCCTCCATTTGGCGCGAAGATGTGCTAGGATATTTGTCCGCGGACATTATCTGTTCCGAGAAGCGAACAATTTTCCAAGAGCGATGCTCGAGGAAATCTGTGAGCTACGAGGAACAGATAATGTCCGAGGATAAATATCCTAGCATATTTTCGCCCCAAATGGAGGCTTTCGTGTTTATTATCCTTCAAATCTTTTCCGCAACACATACTCGAAATTTTCAATACCGCACTCGGCGGCCTCGTGCGGTATTGAAATTTCTCGTTCATTGTTAGTGAACTCGTGCAGGTAAATCCCGATAATTTACTCGCTGATTGCGTTAACCTGTAAATAATCCATCAAATACTTCTGCTCACGCGCTATTGGTCTAAACGCGTCACGTGACCGAATATTCCCCAATTTTCAAAACTGCTCGCTTTGCGAAAAAGATTTGAAGGACAATAAGCACAATAGCCTAAAATGCTAAAAAGTCAAATTATGCCATTTTCCGTCCATATCAGCGCAAGCTGGGTTATTCGGTAAATATCAAAATGTTTGATAAAAGTACCCATACTTTCACTCCTCTTGAACATGTTGAATGCAAGGAATATGTAAAATATCTTCGAATTTTACTGGATAGTAATTTGAGCTGGAAATTTCATGTTGAATACGTTGCATTAAAAATAAGTAAAATTAGTATATACCACACAAGTGAATAGTACTTTTCGCGCGCGCTGATTGGCTAGCTCGGAGGTGATTAGCCAAGTACTATTCACCTCCACTTCGGTGAATAATTGTTAATTATTGGTGTCATTGCTCGCCTTCGGCACTTCGTTCCTCTATGTACTCTTTTAAATATCTATCGTTCCTTGATATTTCCCTACATGTCTTATGGTTTAGCTGCTTGGGGTCAAGCTGCTAAAACCCATCTACAAAAACTCCTTATACTGCAAAAACGTGTCCTTCGTTTAATGTATTTTTCTGAGCCCAGAACACACGCCGTGTCTTTGTTTATCACCTCAAATATTCTCCCCATAAATATGCTCTATGTTGAAACTGTTTCTTCTTTAATGTATGAAGTCTTACGTTTGTCTGTTCCGTCTAATATCAGTGATCTCTTTACTCAAGTTAATAAAATACATACGCACAAGACCAGGAGCTCCTCTTCAGGCAACTTTTATATGAAATCTTCGAGTCTGATCCTAAATCAAAGGTCTTTTGCCAGATTTGGAGCTAAACTCTGGAATTCCTACCAGGACAAATTTCGACAACTCCCTCAAAGTGCCTTTAAAAAGCATGTGCATGATTAATGGCGGCTGAGAATGATTATGTTGAAACGCCTATTCTTCTGTATAAAATTGCAAATTTTACCTAATATATGTACAAAATGAAAAGATTTTGTTAGACCTTTTTAAACTTCATATCCTCCTGTTTTCGTTTTCGTGTCATCTTTTTTTCTTTTATTCCTTTAATTTAATATCGTCGTAGTTAATCTAATATTGTTGTATTGTTGTAACTTAATAATTACCAGCTTAACAATAGGCCTAGACACAAATATTCCGAGAAATGCTCTAAAAATCCATCCGGAAATTCTCAATTTTTTCCCTAAAAATCCCTGGAAAAATCTCTAAATATCCCCATAAGTTTCTAAAAATCCCTTAATATCTCTAGTTTTCTCACAATTATTTTTTAATGAAACCTTAGCTCTCCCTTGAAAGGAAAACGGCAAACACATTTTGTACGCTAGATAGCACTTTTATTAATTAAACAAAAGGCACTCAAATGGATCAGTGTGCTATGCCAATTCACCAAGTATAGTAAACAATGGGACAAAGTTTTCATTTCATAGGAATTTTAAATGAAACGGCGAAGGATATAGAGCAATTTTTTTTCGAAATATCTAAAAATCCCCCAAAATCTCATTTTTTTCTAAAAATCCCAAAATTTTTTTAAAATCTCCTGATTCTCTAAAATCCTAAAAAAATCCGACTTTTTGTGTCTAGGCCTACTGAACAACGGACTGCGTATAACTCCGCCCACCGCGATTAGCCTTTGCTATTTGTGGGCGGAGACAGACTACTATTTTTATAACTAGTGTGGAAATAAATAAATTGAAATTAAATAATTGAATTAGCCTCCATGTTGGGCGAAAATATGCTCGGATATTTGTCCGACCTTAGACATTATCTGTTCCTCGCAGCTCACAGTCTTCCTCTCAGTACTAAACGCTCTCGGGAAACTGTTCGCTTCTCGAAACAGATCCTGAATTTCCGAGGACAAATATCCTAGCATATTTTTGCGCCAAATGGAGGCTATGGTTTATTTATAATTTCATTATTTACACCGTATTTCCTAATTATTGAAAAGAACTTTTAGCACTTTCGCAAACTTTTAAAGATTTTTTACGTATTTTTAAGAGTGAACCTTAAGAAATCTTTAAAGGGAGACTTTTAAAGAGTCTTAACTGGCAGACTTTTTAAGGTGTCTTAAGAGTTAGCCTTTTTAAAGAGTTTTAAGGATATTCTCATGGATTCTTAAGATGAATTTAAAGACATGGTTAAGGGAGAAAGGCGCAATATGAGGCATGCGAAAGATCATGTTTCTAACGATACGCATTGTGTTAAACACTTCAGTCATTGTTATCACCACTGTTTAAACCAACGAACCAAAGTTTAAAGAAATTGAAATTAATTACTCTCAAGGGTTAAGTATGCTAGAGACACCCCTGATTCATTTTCACTGAAGTACTTTTTAAATCGTGACGTGACAAAACCGAAAGATTTTTTTTTGCACTGCCTGTTGCTTGTTTAATATTGGTGTGCGTTTAATAAAGAATCTATTTTTTGATCCAACAACCCCGGCGAGCCTATTGGTTTAATGTGTACAGAACTGTTATTTGTGTTTAAATTTTGATTTAGCGCGTAATCCTGTGTGTCTCTCTCTCTGTGCAATTTTAAGTAACATAGGCACGCAAAGCGTGCAAGAGTTATTTTTTTGTGATAGGAGCATTCATAGAACTGTTTACAATAACGATTTAGTTAATTTTTTTGGTTGCGAAGTACAGCAAGAAAGAAACTGGGAATTTATGATGTACATACCATGTTACATCGGTAATGGTAAGACAGCTAAACAGTAAGTCATCAAATGTTTGACTGAACAACGTACAATAATCTGACATGTCTCCAGATTAATGTAGATACCATCTTATTTTCTAACAGGCAATTTGATTCGTTCTTTGATACAACCTACACCGTGACTGGTGTGACACGCGCACATGCATAACTCCCTCACTCATCAATCACATAGCCCTTCCAACCCCCAAGAGGAATTTTTGCTCAAATACTCAAGTTAAGAGACCTTTTTGCATTTTACACGAGTCGTAAGTTTACCCTTTTTACATAACAACACCACTTCACCGAAAATGGAAAGAGAAAAAAAACCCTCTTACACGTTGAAAGTCTAAGGCCCTGTTTACAAGGAGGTAGGGTAACCCTACTGCCAGGGTAACCCTAGCAAGAAGGTTAAAAGATAGCCCGGGTTTACAAGCAAAATTTACAGGTAGGGTAACCCTACTGCCCGAAACAACTTTACGCTTGTTACGCTTTGGTGACCTTGTAAGTAACGCACGAACAGATAACAAAACTGGAAAATAATTTATTTCCAAAGCAAAAATATGAGAAACTGTGAAGAACTTGATGTTTTCTGGGTCATAATTCGCTGATTTTGTCGGTATTGTGATCATATTTTGCTTTTGGAGCCAAAATAGAGTTGTGTCCCAAGCAGAGCATTTGCAAGGCGCTAGGGTTACCCTGGCGCCAGGGTAACCCTAGCTGTCAGCTAGGGTTACCCTAGCGCTAGGATAACCCTAGCTGCCTGTAATGCGTCGTTGAAATTAGAAAAACGTTCGAGTGCCAGGGTAACCCTAGAACTAGGGTTACCCTACCTGCTTGGAAACAGGGCCTAATTTAATTTACTCCCATATGCCGGATAACCAAAATGTCAAGTTACCAGGTTAACTAAAAAGCAACATGCTTGCTATTTTTAGTACAATGTAACTTGACATTGTTCGATGGGAACAAAATGCTTGCCATTTGTTATTACAAATGGTAAATTGACACTTGTTTTTCACATGAGAGCAAATCGTTCGCACAAGAGATGTTGCTATTTTAGTTATAACCTGGTAACTTGACATTTTGGTATTCGGCATATGGGAGTAAATTAAATTAGGCCCTGTTCCAAGCAGGTAGGGTAACCCTAGTTCTAGGGTTACCCTGGCACTCGAACGTTTTTTCTAATTTTCAACGACGCATTACAAGGCAGCTAGGGTTATCCTAGCGCTAGGGTAACCCTAGCTGACAGCTAGGGTTACCCTGGCGCCAGGGTAACCCTAGCGCCTTGCAAATGCTCTGCTTGGGACACAACTCTATTTTGGCTCCAAAAAGCAAAATATGATCACAATACCGACAAAATCAGCGAATTATGACCCAGAAAACATCAAGTTCTTCACAGTTTCTCATATTTTTGCTTTGGAAATAAATTATTTTCCAGTTTTGTTATCTGTTCGTGCGTTACTTACAAGGTCACCAAAGCGTAACAAGCGTAAAGTTGTTTCGGGCAGTAGGGTTACCCTACCTGTAAATTTTGCTTGTAAACCCGGGCTATCTTTTAACCTTCTTGCTAGGGTTACCCTGGCAGTAGGGTTACCCTACCTCCTTGTAAACAGGGCCTTAGACTTTCAACGTGTAAGAGGGTTTTTTTTCTCTTTCCATTTTCGGTGAAGTGGTGTTGTTATGTAAAAAGGGTAAACTTACGACTCGTGTAAAATGCAAAAAGGTCTCTTAACTTGAGTATTTGAGCAAAAATTCCTCTTGGGGGTTGGAAGGGCTATGTGATTGATGAGTGAGGGAGTTATGCATGTGCGCGTGTCACACCAGTCACGGTGTAGGTTGTATCAAAGAACGAATCAAATTGCCTGTTAGAAAATAAGATGGTATCTACATTAATCTGGAGACATGTCAGATTATTGTACGTTGTTCAGTCAAACATTTGATGACTTACTGTTTAGCTGTCTTACCATTACCGATGTAACATGGTATGTACATCATAAATTCCCAGTTTCTTTCTTGCTGTACTTCGCAACCAAAAAAATTAACTAAATCGTTATTGTAAACAGTTCTATGAATGCTCCTATCACAAAAAAATAACTCTTGCACGCTTTGCGTGCCTATGTTACTTAAAATTGCACAGAGAGAGAGACACACAGGATTACGCGCTAAATCAAAATTTAAACACAAATAACAGTTCTGTACACATTAAACCAATAGGCTCGCCGGGGTTGTTGGATCAAAAAATAGATTCTTTATTAAACGCACACCAATATTAAACAAGCAACAGGCAGTGCAAAAAAAAATCTTTCGGTTTTGTCACGTCACGATTTAAAAAGTACTTCAGTGAAAATGAATCAGGGGTGTCTCTAGCATACTTAACCCTTGAGAGTAATTAATTTCAATTTCTTTAAACTTTGGTTCGTTGGTTTAAACAGTGGTGATAACAATGACTGAAGTGTTTAACACAATGCGTATCGTTAGAAACATGATCTTTCGCATGCCTCATATTGCGCCTTTCTCCCTTAACCATGTCTTTAAATTCATCTTAAGAATCCATGAGAATATCCTTAAAACTCTTTAAAAAGGCTAACTCTTAAGACACCTTAAAAAGTCTGCCAGTTAAGACTCTTTAAAAGTCTCCCTTTAAAGATTTCTTAAGGTTCACTCTTAAAAATACGTAAAAAATCTTTAAAAGTTTGCGAAAGTGCTAAAAGTTCTTTTCAATAATTAGGAAATACGGTGTAAATAATGAAATTATAAATAAACCATAGCCTCCATTTGGCGCAAAAATATGCTAGGATATTTGTCCTCGGAAATTCAGGATCTGTTTCGAGAAGCGAACAGTTTCCCGAGAGCGTTTAGTACTGAGAGGAAGACTGTGAGCTGCGAGGAACAGATAATGTCTAAGGTCGGACAAATATCCGAGCATATTTTCGCCCAACATGGAGGCTAATTCAATTATTTAATTTCAATTTATTTATTTCCACACTAGTTATAAAAATAGTAGTCTGTCTCCGCCCACAAATAGCAAAGGCTAATCGCGGTGGGCGGAGTTATACGCAGTCCGTTGTTCAGTAGGCCTAGACACAAAAAGTCGGATTTTTTTAGGATTTTAGAGAATCAGGAGATTTTAAAAAAATTTTGGGATTTTTAGAAAAAAATGAGATTTTGGGGGATTTTTAGATATTTCGAAAAAAAATTGCTCTATATCCTTCGCCGTTTCATTTAAAATTCCTATGAAATGAAAACTTTGTCCCATTGTTTACTATACTTGGTGAATTGGCATAGCACACTGATCCATTTGAGTGCCTTTTGTTTAATTAATAAAAGTGCTATCTAGCGTACAAAATGTGTTTGCCGTTTTCCTTTCAAGGGAGAGCTAAGGTTTCATTAAAAAATAATTGTGAGAAAACTAGAGATATTAAGGGATTTTTAGAAACTTATGGGGATATTTAGAGATTTTTCCAGGGATTTTTAGGGAAAAAATTGAGAATTTCCGGATGGATTTTTAGAGCATTTCTCGGAATATTTGTGTCTAGGCCTATTGTTAAGCTGGTAATTATTAAGTTACAACAATACAACAATATTAGATTAACTACGACGATATTAAATTAAAGGAATAAAAGAAAAAAAGATGACACGAAAACGAAAACAGGAGGATATGAAGTTTAAAAAGGTCTAACAAAATCTTTTCATTTTGTACATATATTAGGTAAAATTTGCAATTTTATACAGAAGAATAGGCGTTTCAACATAATCATTCTCAGCCGCCATTAATCATGCACATGCTTTTTAAAGGCACTTTGAGGGAGTTGTCGAAATTTGTCCTGGTAGGAATTCCAGAGTTTAGCTCCAAATCTGGCAAAAGACCTTTGATTTAGGATCAGACTCGAAGATTTCATATAAAAGTTGCCTGAAGAGGAGCTCCTGGTCTTGTGCGTATGTATTTTATTAACTTGAGTAAAGAGATCACTGATATTAGACGGAACAGACAAACGTAAGACTTCATACATTAAAGAAGAAACAGTTTCAACATAGAGCATATTTATGGGGAGAATATTTGAGGTGATAAACAAAGACACGGCGTGTGTTCTGGGCTCAGAAAAATACATTAAACGAAGGACACGTTTTTGCAGTATAAGGAGTTTTTGTAGATGGGTTTTAGCAGCTTGACCCCAAGCAGCTAAACCATAAGACATGTAGGGAAATATCAAGGAACGATAGATATTTAAAAGAGTACATAGAGGAACGAAGTGCCGAAGGCGAGCAATGACACCAATAATTAACAATTATTCACCGAAGTGGAGGTGAATAGTACTTGGCTAATCACCTCCGAGCTAGCCAATCAGCGCGCGCGAAAAGTACTATTCACTTGTGTGGTATATACTAATTTTACTTATTTTTAATGCAACGTATTCAACATGAAATTTCCAGCTCAAATTACTATCCAGTAAAATTCGAAGATATTTTACATATTCCTTGCATTCAACATGTTCAAGAGGAGTGAAAGTATGGGTACTTTTATCAAACATTTTGATATTTACCGAATAACCCAGCTTGCGCTGATATGGACGGAAAATGGCATAATTTGACTTTTTAGCATTTTAGGCTATTGTGCTTATTGTCCTTCAAATCTTTTTCGCAAAGCGAGCAGTTTTGAAAATTGGGGAATATTCGGTCACGTGACGCGTTTAGACCAATAGCGCGTGAGCAGAAGTATTTGATGGATTATTTACAGGTTAACGCAATCAGCGAGTAAATTATCGGGATTTACCTGCACGAGTTCACTAACAATGAACGAGAAATTTCAATACCGCACGAGGCCGCCGAGTGCGGTATTGAAAATTTCGAGTATGTGTTGCGGAAAAGATTTGAAGGATAATAAACACGAAAGCCTCCATTTGGGGCGAAAATATGCTAGGATATTTATCCTCGGACATTATCTGTTCCTCGTAGCTCACAGATTTCCTCGAGCATCGCTCTTGGAAAATTGTTCGCTTCTCGGAACAGATAATGTCCGCGGACAAATATCCTAGCACATCTTCGCGCCAAATGGAGGCTATTGCAGTATATATTCCTCGAGGGCATTTAAGGAGAGGAAAATCGACAGCACAACCTGTCTAACGTTTTCGATCGTTTTGTTTCTGAGCACAATCTCATCGAACTTAATCGAATGACTATGTTCAAAAACCCAAATTCGCCGATGTGATACGTAGTCTACGATGCGACGTGAACTGTTGCAACCTGTTTGTTCAAATTGGTTTTCTTGCCAAGAAACATGACTCGTTTTACTCGTTCTGCTCTTAGTTAATTTTCGGCCAGTAAACAAAACTAAAGTAGATTTCAAGATTGTTTCATTAATTCAAATCATCGCTTATCGCGATTTAGATCCACTTAACAATTACAATAAGACAGACCTCGTAACATGTGACCCAAATTCGAGCCCTGATTGGTTAATCGCCGGACTGATATACAGACTAACCCGTTAAAAGAAACTTTTCAATGACGTGAAGTGGCTCGTAGCGAACATGAAACGGTTACTAATAAAAAGATTAGGCCAGATTTGCGCATGCACCAAAACACAAACTCACAAACCATTGTTAACAATGTGTGTCACAAATCGATTAGGTTGCGTTTGAAAATCATTTCTACTAGGTTTATAACTGATTTTCAGAGGTCGTACATTGAAACTCTAAAACAGCCGAAACTTAATCAATTGCTCTCAGCAGCTAAAATCGAGCGGAGGACCAACAGGACTTTTCCGTGTAACAAATAACTGAACCGTTTGAAGTGTTCAATAGCTATCATTTGAATGGTCATACAAGGCTAACATTTTTTCGAGCATTTTATTTAGACAAAAGCATCAAGCATTATTCGAGAATTTTAGTGGCATTTTACAGGAAATAATAGTATTATTTCCACAGAACTAGAAATAGAACTACTTTTAACCATGCTAACCTCTTCACTTGAGTATCACTGAAAGGGCCAAAAGATTAACAGAACAACAAATCATTTTGAGAATTATCCTCTGGTGCTTTAAGACTTTTACAATCGGAACTATAAACAAGTGTTTTTGAAACCGGTGATATTAGAGGTAAAGTCTATTGCGTTCATATCAATAAGAATAGTAATTAAATTAAGAAATTAAATTTTCAAGGAGCGAGCCCTTTACTCTTTATTCAAACGCGAATTCACTGGTGCAATTAAGTGAAATAACATGGTAGCTGCCCATCAACACACACAATGGATAAATTCCGGAACAATATAGTATTTAGTTCTCGTTAGTGTATTCCGCGTCCGATCCGATTTCATAATTCAACGTGCGCCGGTCTCCCGTTGATTTCAGGCTTGCTTTATTTTTCACTATAATTCATGTCTTGGTCCGGTTCATCTGTCCAAGAGTCTTTAAAAGCCACGTTTTCATCTGCTTGTTGTAGCTTACTCCTGGGAACTTTCATGAATCTTTTGTTGTGTAGTATTACCCGATAAGGTAACGATAGGGTCTCCTGAAAAATAAGAGAAATATAACCCAATGAGTCATTGTTTGAAGGCAATTTTCCAGCCAGGTTTGGAAGTGACCTCTTTCATGCGCGGAGGAGGTCGATGGGGGGAGGGGGTGGGAGGGTGTTACGTTCTTTTCTTTTTCCTCTCTACTCCTTAATTCCTGTCCCTTGCTAATTGTCATTTGTTTGCCTCTGAGGATGTCAGAAACCAGGATTATATTAACATTAACATTAAGCTAAAATAAGTGTGGATTCTTCTTTTATTTCACTCCCCTATCCATCACTGTTTTGAAACTAGAAAGATTCAGTTTTTATTCCCTCTGTAATTAAGTATTAAGTGTATATTGAATTTTTTTGTCTTTAAATTCTTTTGGCTTCAAGTACTGCAATATATAAATCAAAGTTTTCTGATTGGCTACCGGAAATGTTGCCCTCGGTGGTTTTAAACGGATTTATTAGACATGTGTATTCAGTCAAATTCATACAATAGTCAATGAGCCGATGTTATTTCAATTGCCAGAAACAAGCTATGCAATAA
>JAHPZR010055364.1:27500-50091 GCA_019787425.1 Platygyra sinensis | reverse complement strand
GTTGTATGCAAATGGACGAGATGTTTTGATTTGTAGTTACAAATGGTAACTTGATATTTTTGTTTTTCACAAGGAGTAAATTTAATTAGGCGTCACGCATCGTTGCTTCTAGTTCTTAGGAAATGTTTTAGAGGAGACGAGACTATTTTGATTTGAAAAAGTTTGAACGTTTACGATAGGGACAGGTTACGATTGTTGTGTTCTTGTTGCGTGCAAATATAACGAGATATTTTTATTTTTTAGTTACAAAGGGTAATTTGACACTTTCGTGTTTCACAAGGGAGTAAATTCAATTAGAGCTGGCAAATCATCACCACTTGTTCCCACGAGATGCTTGCTATTTTTAGTTACAAATGGTAACTTGATATTTTTGTTTTTCACAAGGAGTAAATTCAATTAGACGTCACGCATCATTGCTTCTAGTTCTAAGGAAATGTTTTAGAGGAGACGAGACAATTTTTTTGAAAGAGTTCGAACGTTTACAATAGGTAGAGGGAACGATTGTTTTGTTCTTGTTGCACGCAAATATAACGAGATATTTTTATTTTTTAGTTACAAAGGGTAATTTGACACTTTTGTTTTTCACAAAAGGGAGTAAATTCAATTACATGTAGAGCTGGCAAATCATCACCACTTGTTCCCACGAGATGCTAGCTATTTTTAGTAACAAATGGTAATTTGACTCTTTTGTTTTTCATATCGGAGTAAATTAAATTAAACTTTCAACGTGTCAGAACGGTTTTTTCTCTTTCTTTCTATTTTCGATGAAGAAGTGTTGTGTAAAAAAAGTAAATTTACGACTCGTATAAAATGCGAAAAGGTCTCTTAACTTGAGTATTTTGAGCAAAATTCCTCTTGGGGGTTGGAAGGGCTATGTGATCGATGAGTGAGGGAGTTATGCATGTGCGCGTGTCACACCAATCACAGTGTGGGTATCAAAGAAGGAAGCAAATTGCCTGTTAGAAAATAAGATGGTACCTACATTAATCTGGAGCAATGTCGGATTATTGTACGTTGTTCAGTCAAACATTTGATGGCTTACTATTTAGCCATCTTACCATTACCGATGTAACATGGTATGTACATCATAAATTCCCAGTTTCTTTCTTGCTGTACATCGCAACCAAAAAACCTTAACTAAATCGTTACTGTAAACAGTTCTACGAATGCTCCTATCACAAAAAAAAATAACTCTTGCACGCTTTGCGTGCCTATGTTTATCATGGTCTCTGTTTTGACCTGAACATACCCTCTCAGTCATTTTCCTGTGCCTTTCCTGTGCCTAAGAACTCCTCTAGTACAGCCACTGCACTATTTCATTCTTATTTTGGTGGCCTATTTTTGATTGTCTATCTTGGTAGATAATAGACAGCCGTGTAATTTTGTTTTCTTCTGTTTTAATTAGCTTGTAGCAGGTAGTGCAGTGATGGCTTTTGAGGATGTGTGCCCAGACAGAATTGACTTGATTCACAAAAACTATCGCAAACTGTGTAACCTGTTGATAGACATTGATGAGTGGGGTCAAGTGGCAGTCATTCATATGTTAACAAGATATGCACGGACACAGTTTATTGATCCAAACAAAGTGGTAAGAATGTCTAGTTACATTTGTAGATCACGCAAGTTTTAAACTGTGGTATACAGTAGATGTCTGTCAATTGAAGGCTTTCATAAATTACAGTACCGCTCAAAAGTAAGTTACCACCCCTCGTCTCGTTTCTCGCGAGACGAGAGTCTCGTCTTGAGAGACGAGACTCCCGTCTCTAGAGACGAGACCTTCGTCTCGAGAGACGCGAGAACCATTGAAGCATATATTTTGGCATAAATTACAAGCAGTTAGCTTGCAGGGAAACGATAAATTCTCGCGATGCGGAGAAGTTTGCTCTGTGAAAGCATCTGGTTTTTCGGGCTCTTGTTTTACACGCCGCTTCAAGAGAACGAACTAAGACTTACAAGCAAAAAGGCTAATAAAAAGGAAAAGATGAAAAATTAACACCAAATATGTTCATGAAAACTCCCGTTTGGCGGTCGCTTAATTTTTTTCATTGCAGGGTGTTGACTTTGTATACTAGATATAAACGTCAGCTTTGAATGGAAATTTGCTTCGCAAGACCCAGTACTATCATCGCTAATGAAGAAACTGGATGGAAACAATTTTTCTAAACTCAAATCAAGACGTTAGCGAAAGTGCTTGTGTACGAAATCGGTGAGTTGTTTCCGGATTATTTTTAGTCCACGGCGCAGCGAATTTGCATACGTGTGCTTGTCTTTTGAACACGCTTTTGAATCGAAACTGATATGTAGTACGATATGTAGATATTGTATACAGCGGTATTTGCCCCATGCGCATGCTCATTAAAGTGTTCTCGAGTGCCCTCCATCTTGAGTGCACATGTGTGTTTCTTCCACTCTCGAAACATAACATTTCTGGCGACGAGGATGAGATCGAGGATTTGATTTCAGTCATTGGCGGGAAAGTATACGACGTTCTAGCAGACCTGTGCTCACCGGCTTCTCCTTCCTCCAAGAGTTACGCTGAATTAACAGCCATTTTAAAGAAGCAGTTCGCCCCGAAGAGATTAGTGATCTCCGAAAGATACCGTTTTCACACCTTCGTACAAGCGGAAAGCACCAGTGTTGCCGAATTTGCCGCTCAACTTCAGCGTTTGGCTTCAACATGCAACTTTGGCACCCATTTGCCCGAGGCCTTACGAGATCGGTTTGTGTGTGGTCTTCGAAGCAGAGCTATCCAAAAACGGTTGCTCACAGAAGATGTCAATTTTGAGCGAGCTCTACAAATAGCTCAGGGTCAAGAAGCTGCAGAGAATGATGTTGCTCAACTCAACCCCCAGCTTCGCAGTGGTGACGAAGTGCACAAGGTTTCCGATACAGGCAGGCCCTTTAACAAAGAAGGAAACAAACGACCACCTAAAGTACCAGGAAATCAGGCCAGGCCTTCTTCAGGCAATCAACAGAATTCCACTTGTTTAAGTTGTGGTAAGCTGGGACATCCCCGATCCAACTGTAAGTACAGAAATTCTACTTGCCATAAAGAGTGGGTCACATTGCTGAAGCCTGCATGAGCAAATCTGCCAGAGTGAATGCAGTGGATGAAGCAACAGAATATGATCACTCAGCTGACCCCTTCTCCATGTCTCTTTATTCCATTTCTGCTGGTCAACATGGAATCGAGGTTCCAATTGAACTGAACAATCAATCTGTGTTAATGGAACTTGACACAGGTGCTGGTATTTCAATTATTTCTGAGGAGACTCACGCGAAGTATTTCAAGGGCATACCCCTTGAGCGTAGTACCACAAAGTTGCATGCTTACACTGGTGACCCCATTCATGTTCTTGGTCAGTTCAATGTCAGTGCCAGATACAAGTCTCAGTCTGCAACCCTTCCCCTCACTGTTGTTGCTGGTGCTGGACCCTCACTTCTGGGAAGAAATTGGCTCACTGAAATTCGTTTGGATTGGAACGAAATCTTCCGTATACATGTTACTGAGTCTTCAGTTTCGTCCGTAGTCACTCAAAAGCTGCATGTTGTTATTCAAAACCACTCAGATTTATTCAAGGATGAACTCGGAACTATTAAAGGACTGTCTGCCAAACTGGAACTGAATGAGGGAGTTTCACCAAAATTCTTCAGAGCCAGAACTGTGCCTTATGCACTCCAGCAAGCAGTTGAAGATGAATACAATCGCCTTGAGCGCGATGGTATAATTTGTAAAGTTGAATTCAGTGATTGGGCCACGCCCATGGTGCATGTTCCCAAGTCTGATGGAAGTACTAGGTCCTGTGGAAACTATGCCATCACAGTTAACCCCCATTTAAATGTTCCAAGTTACCCAATTCCACTACCAGAGGATGTTTTTCACAAGCTTAGGGGTGGACAAAAATACGCAAAGCTGGATTTGAAGAATGCATATCAGCAGCTTACCCTTGACGAAGAGAGTCAGAAGTTTGTCACCATAAACACCCACCGTGGCCTCTACCGTTATACCCGTTTACCATTTGGCATTGCATCATCGCCCGCAGTCTTCCAGCGCACTATGGATGTCATCTTGCAAGGGTTAGACCAAGTTGCTTGTATCCAGGATGACATTCTCCTCACTGGGAAAGATGATGCTGAGCACCTTAGCAATTTAGCACGTGTATTAACCCGGCTTCAGGAGTATGGTCTGAGGCTTAAATTGAGCAAATGCAAATTTATGCAAAGGACTGTGACATATATGGGTTACAAACTCTCTGCTGATGGAATCTCTCCAACAGAAGAGAAAGTTGAAGCTATCAAGTCTGCCCCCACACCGGAAAATGCCACCCAAGTACGAGCATTCCTTGGGCTACTAAACTATCATGGCAAGTTCATTCCAAACTTAAGCACCATTGTTCATCCTCTCAACCAGCTGTTGCAGAAGGACAAGGAATTCCAGTGGACTGCAGCGTGCGACCAGGCCTTCCGACTTGCCAAGGAGTCTCTCACATCCTCAAAGGTGTTGGTGCACTTCAATCCTGACCTGCCCATTGTGTTAGAGTGCGATGCGAGTCAGTATGGTATCGGAGCAGTAATCTCTCATCGTTTCCCAGATGGCGTGGAAAGACCCATCGCCTATGCCTCCAGATCCCTCAGCCCAGCAGAAAAGAATTACAGCCAAATTGAAAAGGAGGGACTTGCCATAATATTTGGCGTGACAAAATTCTACATGTACCTTTATGGACGGAAATTCATTCTCCACACTGACCACAAGCCCTTACTGAAGATATTTTCACCTCAAGGCGCTACGCCAGTCCTTGCGGCCTCTCGCCTCCAGCGTTGGGCAATTCTGCTGTCCTCCTACTGTTATGACATTAAGTACAAGTCTTCCAGCAACATTGCCAATGCTGATGCTTTATCCCGGCTTCCACTTGAGTTCAAATGTGATGCCAGCGTTGAGAGCCCAATTTTCCATGTTGCGGCCCAGCAAGTCACACGGCACCCCGTCAAGGCCCATCAGATTGCTAGAGATACGGCTCATGACAAGACTCTCGCAAAGGTGTTGGCTTTCACACAGACTGGTTGGAACATCCAGGAATGCCATGATCCAGATATCAAGCCTTACTTCATACGACGTCATGAACTCTCAATCGAACAGGGTTGCCTTATTTGGGGATTGAGAGTTATCATCCCTCCAAACCTGAGAGAACCAATTCTGAAGGAGCTCCACTGGTCTCATCCTGGAGTGGCCAGAATGAAGTCCATGGCTCGGAGCCATGTGTGGTGGCCTAAGTTAGATGCCGATCTTGAGAGAATTACCCGTGCATGCCGGCAGTGTTCCAAAACACGGAATGCACCACCTGCAGCACCCCTCTGCCCATGGACATGGCCCTCTGGCCCTTGGAAGAGAGTCCATGTCGATTTTGCCACTTCTGAAGGGAAACACTACCTTATCCTGGTAGACGCGTACTCCAAATGGCCTGAGGTGGCAGGACCTATGAGAAGCACTGATGCAGCAGCTACTATCAGTGTCCTTTCCAACTTCTTCACCCGATATGGATTCCCAGAGCAAGTTGTCAGCGACAATGGACCCCCCTTTAAATCAAAAGAATATGGGGACTTCCTGAAGCTCAATGGCATACAGCGCGTATTAGTGTCACCATACCATCCTGCCGCCAATGGCCAAGCGGAGCGTTTCGTTCAAACATTCAAGAAATTTCTGCAAGCATCAGAAGGAGATGGAACTTTACAACTGCGTATCCAAAACTTTCTTCTCTCTTATCGTAGCACTCAGCACGCCACAACTGGCACTACACCCACCGAACTATTTCTGCAGAGGGAATTCCACATGCGACTATCCTTGGTCCATCCCGACATCAGCTTGCATGTCACTAACAACCAAACCAAGATGAAGACCTATTACGACCGACACACCAAATTCAGGACACTCTCACCTGGGGACAGAGTTCTTGCAAGGGACCACCTCTCCAAAGAAAAGTGGCGCACAGGCACTATTGTTACACAACATGCTCCGCTCTCATACTGCATCCAACTGGATGATGGCCGACTGTGGCGTCGTCATATTGATGACCTACTGGAAGGCCCCCTTCAGAACCAGACTGCAGCTCCGCACGTGCCCACTCCCAGTAGGGCTCCACCTGTTGTCCAAGAGCCTTTAACACCGGTAGTGTCTTCAGACCTCCGCGGAACCGTAGGCCCCCAAGACGCTGCCTCTAGAGAATCCTTAAACTCCTCCCAAGAGGCAAACAGAGAGCTTCAACCTGTGATTGATCAAGCTGCCATGCAAACAGATGCTTCTGGACCTCAGCTAGCTCCAAAAGTCAACTTGACACCTCCACCAAGCCTTCCAGTTCTACGCCGTTCGTCTCGTGTCATTACAACTCCAAAGAGACTGATTACGGAAATTTAAGGAACTGTACCTTGCTTGTGGACTGCTCACTGAGATTTAACAGGACATTGCTCATGATTCTTAATAGCGTTTAGAGACTTGTTAGAGAGACATCATTGCTTAGGACATGCCTAACTCCAGTTTAGTTCCCTTCTTGTTGTTGTTCTCCTTGTTGTTGAGAATTCACCTTTGTTGTTCAGCCCGTGCAGAATTTAAGGAAGGAGGTGATATGTAGTACGATATGTAGATATTGTATACAGCGGTATTTGCCACATGCGCATGCTCATTAAAGTGTTCTCGAGTGCCCTCCATCTTGAGTGCACGTGTGTGTTTCTTCCACTCTCGAAACATAACAGAAACTAGTTGTTTTTATGTATAAAACTGAATGTAAACAATCTTATAAATCGAAATATTAACCCCTGGAAAGAGAACTTCGGTAAATCCATCTGACAGAAAGAAAGTGAACTTTCATTACATAACAAATCGAAACGTGACATGCATGAGTCCTTTCTTAACGCACGTGGAAGACGTGAACTGGAATGCAGAAGAATTCAGTTTGAAAACTGAAAGTTTTGTTGATTTTAATTCAAGAAAGTTTAAGTCTGTTAAGCGATGGATAGAAAAATTACCACCTTTTGGTTGAATGAATTGTGTTGGTGCTAAACTCGCGACACTAGCAACTATAAAGTTAAACAAATTAATATAAATTAGTCTCTTGATCGATTGATAAAACGCTTTCGGAGAACCCTAGGGAAAGAAGAGAAGCGTATTTATTTTTAAAAACAACAAAATGGCTTTACAGAAATTTCAATAGCAAATGCTGCATGATAAGCTGTGTCACAGAACACACTTAACTGCAAAGTTACCAAAGCCCATCGATCATCGATAGAAAACAACAATTTGGTCATGCATGCTTCAAAACTGGTAAACGGTCGTAAACCACTCGGAAGCCAAGAACTTTCGGCATTTGCTCATAACATGGCACTTTAAACTCTTTTTGTCGATACTTTCTTTCATGTACGACGACCTTTCAAAATTAAAACGACCTAAAGGTTAGTGAATTCATTTAATCACGGCGATCGCGGCTTGGCTAAAGAAGCCGCTACATTGATCGATCAGCAAAAGAAGCCATTTCAATGTACGGGTCTAGACATACTGTGAAAGCGATGAACGATATATTTTGATTTAAAACTGAAAAATTTGCAGCATATTCACAAAAACCATTCTCAAGCCATGAAGATTTGAGAATTTCAAGAGTTACATCTTTTTAATATGAAGGTGGTAAACAACAAAATTCGGGGCGCTGGCGCTCGCAATCGAAGCTGCGTCAGATTGGGAAAAAATTTTGCTGCGTTGTTGCTTCAGTGTTAGCAATAGGCTACTAAAATCTCTCAAGAAGTTCAAGCAGCCGTACTTCCAGTTTTTTTTAAGCTCTCGCGAGACGCGAGTCTTGTCTCGAGAGACGAGAGTCTCGTCTCTAGAGACGAGAGTCTCATCTCGAGAGACGCGATTCTCGTCTCGTGAGAGGGTGGTAACTTACTTTTGAGCCGTACCGTAACTTGATTGCAATTTTTTCCATTAGCCTTTATCGGAGGGTGAGTTTTACCCAAAGTCTGAATCTGATGATGAGGATGATGACAGTGATGATGACACAACTGAAAAGAAACCAAAGAAGGAGTCTTACGTTATGGATCCTGATCACCGGCTACTTTTGAGGACATGTAAACCACTCCTGCAAAGCAGGAATGCTGCAGTGAGTTTTGATTTGATTTACAGTGTGTTGATCACAATTTGTAGTGCCAAATTGCTGTGAGTGGAATGTGTTTAATATAAAATTTGCCAGATCATAGTTGTGTTGAGCAGTAGATCAGAACTATTGTCAGTGATCATTAATAATGAATTTGCAGGTTGTGGTGGCTGTGGCAAGAGTTTATCATCACTTGGCACCTACAGATGAAGTGAGCATCGTAGCACGGTCCTTGGTTAGACTTCTCAGAAGCCACAGGTTGGATTATATACTGATGTTAAACTTAAATGTGCGAAATGTTCATTCCATTGTACAATTAGGGTGAATTGCTTGCTATAGATACTGAGGAAAAAGGAAGTTCAGTTATTCATGTTGTGAAAAACTTGTAATTATTCTTTCATTGTTTTCATATCTATGAAATTGAGAGATCTTGAACCATTTACTACTAACAGCTTTTCTCACTTTCCTGAGTCTGTGTTCTTTTGAATTATTGCTGTTAGTAGCCATGCAGACTGAAACAATGAAACCATTAAAAGTTGTATAGAATAACTGTTTTCACTCACATGGCCAACAGCCATGCAAATGTATTGGAACAAAAGAAAGTGTTTACATAAGAAAAGAGTTCAACTACCACAGGATTGGTTTGGGACACCAACAGGGCTGCTGTTTCATTGTTTTGGCACACTAATGAGGCTGCTACGATGTCATGTTAAAACACTCTATTGTAGCAAAAAAGAATTAGTTGCGTTATTATAGATACAGTGGAACCTCGATTTAACGAAGTCCTCGATATAACGAACAATACTCTATGTCCCGGCCAAAATGACAGTAAAATGTATGGAATAGAACCTCGATATAACGAACCTCGATGTAACAAATTCCTCGATATAATGAACATTAACGCCCAAGTCGCAAATGGAGGTTGGGTGCCCAGGGGCTGCAACCGCAATCACACCCCAAGGCAGAAGAGCCCGAGTGACCAGTACAACCCGCAACCCAGCCACGAGCCCCCGGCGCAAGCCCCCTATAACACCCGTCACACGGAAGCCCAAAGGCCCCGTGGAGATAAACAACCCATGAAGAAAGATAATAACAATACTGATAATAATAAAATAAAATAATGACCACAAAAACCCAGTAAATATAGAAACCCAGGGAACGACTCCCTAAGACAGGGAAGGGTGGGAGGGGACGAAGAAAACGCCTGCAAAACTTTCCAGGACAACGCTACGCCTAAAACAACACGCCACGCTACAAAGAACAAAGCCGAGCACAACGTGAGCACATGCAAGCAGCGCACGCAACTGGAATACGGAATACCGCTGGGCAAGGTGGTGCCCTCAGGCACACAACAGCCCTAGAACGCTAGGAGGAACGCCAACACGCTAACAACAACGCTATAACGCCACGCAATGCTACTGGATGGGGATACGCAACTAAAAATGCCTAAGAACAACTGAATAGCTCCAGGTCGTTAACTATGTTAAATGTAATTTAACTATATTAATCCGGAAGCCCAAACGTAAAATATACCTTGATATAACGAATTACAGCGTCAAAACGGGACAGAAGATAAACGCTGAACAGATCAACAGTCAGCAAATCCTTTAATCCTTATGGTAAAGAGACAGCAACCTTTCAGTCAACGGCTTATTATATGTCGTAGACATTGGCACTATAGTATTTCCATAGAAGTCACCTGTGTTACAAATCAATCATTAACTATGACCTCAATATAACGAACATTTTGGTTGCTTCCCCTCAAATTCTTTATACTGAGGTTTTCGATATAATGAACCCTCGATTTAACGAACAAATTTGGCCGGTCCCTAGCAACTTCGTTAAATCGAGGTTCCACTGTAACTGTATTGAGAGTACTGAGAGCTTTTTATCATTTGACTTGATACATGTGCTTTCCATCACAGAGAGGTACAAACTGTTGTCCTCAGTAACATTGCAACAATGTCTTTTTCAAGAAAGGTGAGAGTGTCTCTGTTCCTTAGCGAGAAAGACCTCATCTCTTTAATGCTTATTGACGTATGAGATAGTTGGACAGCAATAATTGTGGTTCTCTGAAGTTCTGGCGAAACATAGTAATGTCTGTGAAGAGAGGAAAAGAGTCAAAGAAAGAAAATCCAGTCAAACTTGACTGCCTTAGACTAATGTAACTATGTTCATTTTTACTTGTTACATACTGACCTGCTTCTGAGCTTTAGTTTGTTGCAAAAACAATCCAAAAAATATTTCCTTTGTTGAACACTCAACATGCACTTGCGCTAGATGAGTTGCTGACACATGTGTCCTCAGGTGGGGAACTTGTTCTATTTGAGAGGGTCACTTGGTTTGTTAGATCGGGGAGGGGGCGGGGTTATATAATAGAGAAATGTTTCTTCTCGCACAATGAGTTGTTGATTGTGTGCCACACAAGAATGCAATTTACAGCACTTTATTGTCAACAACAACAGCACCAGCACCAGAATGTTTACAAACAGAGCATATCATAAGCTTTGCTGTTACCAAAAAGCAAAACATCCCTGCCATTTTTTTATATCGATTCTATAAAAAGTGGACTGATGAAAAGGACCGGGGGGATGGGAAAGCTTTGGCTTCATATGGCAACAAACAAGAACTGGTTCACATGTGTGAAACCTCATGCATCCATGTAAAATCAGACCTGTTCCCCACCCCTTTTATTTCGGAGAACTTAATAATTTCTTGCCTCTTTTGCAAGGTCAGCTGGCAAGAAAACCATAACCCCACTACAATGAATTGGTTTAATTCTGTGAAGTTGTAATTTTAATAGTTTATTTGGTTGTTTCTTTGTTTGCATGGACCATGACATAATTTGTTATTCACCAGTAGCAGTGCTTTTGTTCTTAATGATTGTGTTTGTTTTGCAGGGAATGTTTGAACCATACCTTAAGGGCTTCTTTGTTCACTCTAGTGATCCAACTCATATTCGTCTGTTGAAGGTAAACATTTTGGTGACCACTTGCAAGTACAAGTTGGTATTTATAAATTATAGGCCATTTTTTAAAATTCTAACTTGGTGAGGAGGTTTGGGTAAACAAAACAAAGGATTTCTTTTGTTTTATTCTTTCAAGCCTTGGAACCAAGTTGAAATTTAAATATGTTGAAAATGGCCTATTGTAATATAATTTGGATTCAGATGGCCTTTTTATTATCCAACTGCCCATCTTGACTGTTGCATATGTATGTTTTGTAATCGTTGCTTCATTACTGTTTTCAGTAAAGAAGGGGAAAAAGTATTTTGAAGTATCCATTTAAAATGCTACAATTAAGTGACTTAGGATTTAGGATTTAGGATATCTAGTATTTGTTTCAAAGCCTTTAAAAATGATTAACATTCATTAACAGCTGTACAAGAAAGTTTAAAAGGTATTGGCAAGTGTAGTACTGTACATATTGCTGGTGGCAGGGTAGAAACAGAATTAGCAGTAGCAGTTGGTAATAGTTTTGACGTAGTGTGGTTTGCTCTCAGTTTCTTGTGTTGTCTGTACACCTTCCAGGACTGGTCCTTGTAGGCATATGTACCATGGGTAATCCTCTTTTTCTACCTTGTTTCCTTTTCAGCTTGAAATTATGACAAACATTGCAGGCGAAACTAGTATTGGGACAATACTCAGAGAATTTCAGGTATCTTGACGTAAATGTATGAATGCAAGTTATGGTACATTCATTTGTACAAGCACAATAATTCTTAGTCTTACTGCTCCTTTCAAGAACATGAGAGCCCTGCTCAACAGTTTTGTATTTCACTGCCATCAATCATTTTGGCAGACCTCACAGAAAACAGAAGAAAGTGTCTGGGGGTTATGATTGGTAGATGTTGGTCGACTTTGTTTGTTTCTTTTTTTCAAGGTTCATTGCTTGTCATCATTGGAAATAGCTATGATTGTTGACAAGAATACAATCGTTAATGAAGTTTTGAACTTCAGAGTTTGTTTGTTACTGAGAAGCACAGTAAAAATGTGTACATTAAAGATTGAAGACTGACTTCAATTTGAAAACTCAAGATTACATTTCAAAAATTGATATATGTATATTTGATCCATTACAAACATACATATGTCAAAAAAGGAAACAGGATCAATTTTCTGTTATGCTTAAAGGAGAAAGTATCCAATAATAAATGCCTGATTTGTAAACTGGTATTTTTTTGTAGAGTTACATTTCCAGTCCAGATAAACAGTTTGTAGCTTCAACAATTCAAGCTATTGGAAGATGTGCATCAAATATTTCTGAGGTTACAGATACCTGCTTAGCTGGCCTTGTGCGTCTTCTTTCCAACAGAGATGGTAAGAATTTTTACATCATTTTGCACGCTCCGGCAAACAAGTCTATGATGCCACTGTAAGCAGAGAAAAGCATAATTATGCAGTTTTAAAAGTATCAATGCTGACAAAAATCTGTGTTTTAACTGTGAAACCATGATCATTGAAAAAAAGATTGTGAATTTAATAGCGTATAACTTATGCGTCAACAGAGGTTGTGGTGGCAGAAAGTGTGGTGGTCATTAAGAAACTTCTTCAGCTCAAGGTGAGAGTGAAATCCATTTAGTTTTCAACCCAACAACATTCATATTCAACAACATTCTATTGTTATGATGATTAATTTAAAACGACTACTTTAACTCATCTGTAAGTTGCTTCACTTGTCTGGACATTGCAATTTTGCTATCCTTTTTGAACCTTGTTTCTATCAGTTCATAGAAAACACAACTTTATGGAGTAGGATACTTTAATGCATATTTTGTTTTTAGTCGAGCTGTCTTTTAAGTGGGACAGTTACAGTAATCACACAGTAAAAACCCTTACTAACTTGTTATTTTTTGTGTGACATTTTTGTTTGCTAACAAGACTTCTCAAGATTGCCCTGCTAACCTACAGCTTGGCTGTTCACACTTATCTGAAGGGATAATATTTGTTAGTTTTATTTATTTTGATAGCTTGAAAAAATGGAGTTCTTCTATCTTCATTTGTATTATTTGAAGCTGAGAAAATGTTTGCTTTCAATTCATTGTTTTGTCCACTGCTCTTTTGCAGCCAAAAGGGAATTCAGAGATCATCACACATATGGCAAAATTAGTGGATTCTATCACAGTAAGTGTCATAACACGTAGTGAAACCAGTAACTATGTCTGGATAGGTGTTTTCTGTCACTTGATTTTATTATCAAACACTCATATTGGGGTTTACTGTCAGGTTCCAATGGCCAGAGCTAGCATTCTTTGGTTATTAGGAGAGTATTCCGAAAGAGTTCCTAAAGTTGCACCAGATGTCCTGAGAAAAATGGCAAAAACATTTGGATCTGAGGTGAGACATATGATGCACTTTGCGAGGATAGCTCAGGAAATGCAGGCATGAGGTTTTCAATCACTGAACAGGTCTTCCCCACACTAGCGATCATCATTAAACACATGTTTATGCAGAACACCAGGCAAGGAGGCATTCTTGTGGTAGTATTTTGTTTGCTAAGTTTCCCTGAAAACAGGTCTGGTGTAAATTGATTAAAAATTAGGGAATTATCTATGAGAATTCAACTGAAAGACAATTACTGTACTACCAGTACTAGAATACAACATGTGACATCCTGAACAGAGTACGAATTTCAAACCCTCAGCAGTGAGGGATTCTATTTACTTTTAGAAAACAGCCCTAAGAAAATGTGTGCACTGATTGGTTAAAAATCGTGGTTCTATAACTCAACAGAAACACAGAACTAGCATGAGTTGTTGTTATATCGATGGCATGAGCAAAGAGGATAGTTGTTTATTGTTTGCAAAACTGGGCTGTGCGAACTATTACCAGATTATAGAGCATATTCTGCTCTTTTATACTCCAAAGTAAGAATTTTAGACAGTTATCAATTCAACACATTTCAAGTATAAAATAAGCTATAGTTTAGGGGTATACCTACTGTAGTAGAATTTTGATACATTTTTTAATCCATTCTTTTTTTGCATTTTAAAGCACTTTCTCTCAAAATGTCTACCTCCTTCATAGCTGCTGATGTCAGTTCTTAAATAAGCTGATCAGTGGCTTTAAAGTGGTATATTGTACACAGGCAGAGTGTCTTTATTTGCCAATTTTAGAAAATTTGCCATTCACCCCAAGAGAGGCCTGCAACCCTAATCTTGACAGTGACCAGCGGAATGCGTACTACGTGTGCGTGCCACGTTTATAACAAGGAAGCTGAAACCGGAAATTGAAAATTTGTTCTTCCACTAAGATCAATCAAAATGCGAAAAATGTGTCAATCACAACAGTTTTTCACATGGGATGCAGGCTTTTCTGTCACATGGAAGATCAAAGTAGGTTTTGCTGACGTTATCACGACAGTTTGTCACATGAGATCCAAGCTTCTGTCAACCCATCTCAAGCTTTTGCGGGAAATAAATTAAAATTCCAGCCCTCGTCAAAAATGTCTTCTTTCTCTAGAACTTGAGCTTGGAACAAATGTAAATTTATATTCGTTTGAATCGTCAATGAAAATAATGACCTTTTACGGATATTTTTGGCTTTAAAGTCAACAAAAATCTCTGATTATGCCGACCCCACTCTTTGCAAAAATCTCCTCACAAACCCTAACTTTGGCAAAAGTACAATCTATTCCTTCACAATCCAGGTTTATCATGTTAAGATTTCAGCAAAATGGAAGAAAACCAGAATTAACTTAATAAGAATTTGTTTTCACCTTGCGTCATTGCTTGACTTAACAAAGTAGCCATGGTCGCCCATTGCTACCGAAAAACACGAACAAAACAAGCCGACATTTCGGTCAAAAATTCCCAGAATTATTTGCCTGAGAGCTAAACCTTGAATGGGAACATATTTTCCGAACCTTCGAAGGTTACGTGATTTAGGCAAAAAAAATGACCTCGGCAGGCTAGGAAAGAGAACGAAAGAAAAAACAAAACAGATAGCATAACACGGCAATAATTATTCAACGCACGGAAACTAAATTAAAGCTTGCTTCTAGATAATTTCACCCTTAAAGGCCAGCAAATGGTCCCAAATTACTCTCTGTATCCCCTCACGAATGTCCTGACTTCCTTCTCTGAAAGATTTTGCCTCAATTTTGAGCAAATAAACATTCCTCTGCGACCGGCCGCTATTTTCTCCTTGAATATTTAATTAGCTAACTTGACAAAACTCTCCGGAGGGTGGGGGGAAATGACGAAAAGATTAATCGAAAGTAACACTAATTTTCTGTCACGCTTTCAATAAAGTGGTCTTTCAAATATTTCCTTTGCAGACAAGGCACGCATTGCTATCTTTTCTGCCCACTGTCAACATCTTAACAAAAGCTCTTCAACTGCATTCAGGCCTGCACTTTCTAAACTGTGGTTACTTCTAGTTATTAGATCTAAAGATGCACTTAATTATTACTCCGGAGTGTACGTACCTGCCAGATGAAATGTTTGGAAACTGGATTTGTGCAGATGAAATTAATACCCTGAAATCATTCTGTTTTTGTAGGAGGATATTGTCAAGTTACAGATTCTTAATTTAGGCTCAAAGTTATTCATCACAAACCCAAAACAGGTGGGTGGCTCATTTCCAGTCAGTATACATGACGTTTATTAAGTTTAGAAGTTGTATGACCTCCATTTTAATCTGGGATTTGAACTTCACCTTAGAATAGCATCAGATATAGATTAAATAGTCATAATTATCATGTTATTCTTGCACCCCCCCCCCCCCCCAATCCTTATTGTTATGTTAGGCGTATAGTGAGCCAAGTGGCCCATCAGGGCAACGCTATCTCCAGTTTCTGTAGCATGACACTTGTGGAAACCAGAAGTATGTCTACTCCCCCCTGGATGGGATGCTAGTCTATTGCAGGGTTACCCCCAGCATGAAATCTGCCAGTACCCATTTACACTCCTGGGTTGAGAGAAGCACTGTTTGAGTGTCCTTCCCTTTCTGCCAGCAGCTCACAGGCAGTAAGTAAGTAAGCCCAAGAACAAGGCACAATATTTCCATCCAGGGCTAAATCCTGGAGCCTGGACCACTCTATCCAATGGTGAGCACACGAATCATGAGGCCCACCTCGCATCCACCTAGGGGGGAGGGGGGGCATAGTGGCCTAGTGTTTAGTGTGTTGAACTCTGGGCCGAGTCAGGCTAACGTCCTTGTGTTGTGTTCCTTGGAAAGACACTTAATTGTCACAGTGTCTTCCCAGAAAGATACAGTTGTACAAGAAAAAAGTTTTATGTATTGACTAGCATGTCATACCCATCAATACTCTCAGTTACATTTTGATCGCCTGATTTCTTTCTGTTTATTTTTAGACAAAACTTCTGTGTCAGTATGTGCTGAACCTTGCAAAGTATGATCAGAGTTACGATGTCAGAGACAGAGCAAGGTTTCTACGGCAACTTCTCATTCCAAATGACACGGTACACTTGTAACTTCTGTGTTCAGACATAAAGCACTTCATTTGGTGACCACTTTACCTACCATCTGTGTTTTGTTGGAAAAGGGAACTTAAAATTACTCATTGTATAATAATAAAGTATCATACTTGTCTCATGATGTTGTCAATTGAGATGTTAAACTCATCACAAATAGATGAGCTTGGGAACTGGTGCCTAAACAGTAAGCGGGGAGCAGAAGCTATAAGCCAGAGGGGAGGTATCCATAGCAACCCTGGAAGCGGGAACCACCCCCACAAGCAGCCGCTAACTGGCACCGTCACACTGAATAATCAGTGTAAAAACAACTTACCTGACCCATACTTACCTAGAGATCCCCCAACCAAGCTGGAGGGACGGGAAGGGGTGAGAATCTGCAAAGATTCGCTAAAGAGAGCAAGTGATCCGCAAAGATCAACAAGCAACAATGCATAAGAAAGGCAACAAGATCCAAAAGCCCTGCAAATCTCCAACGGGCCACCCCACAGGTCACGTACCGTGAAGGGTGAAACTGCTGACTGCATTCGTTCGAGTCTAACTTTGCCTAAATTATATTTAGCCACATTAAATGGCTATGTCTTGACTTCTTACTGCTGGCTAATGCTAGTCTCGCTAATTGTCCAGTACCATAAATTTATAACATGAAGGTTGATTATGCAGGCTCAAAAGGTGCCTCATCCAGAGCAAGTAGATTTTCCTGGAGGGCTTCATTCTCACTTGCCCAATAGGCTTGGGCCTAAGCAAGTCATTGGCCAACTAAATCAAAACAGGGCAAGCAAAATTTGAGAGCTACCTGTCCAAAGGGCAAGCTAAAGTTCAACCTTTTTCAGCCCTGCCATGATTGGATTGCATTTAGAGCCTGTCTCAAAATGCTCATGCTTGCTATTACTGTAAGGTGTATGCACATGATATCATGGCAGTCCTGTTGGTGTTCCAAAACAATGAAATGGCGACCATGTTGTTGTACCAAACCAATCCTGTGGGAGTTCAACTCTTTTCTTATGAAAACACTTTCTTTTGTTCCAATAGATTTGCATGGCTGCCAGGCACGTGAGCATATACGCATAAAGTATTGTTGTTGTTACACTCTATTGTTGTTTATACACTTGTTAATATTTTTTGCCTGTTTGGTTTTCCCATTTGCATAGGGTGGTCATCTCAGTAAACACGTGAAGAAAATTTTCTTGGCATCAAAGCCCCCACCAGTTATACAATCAGTATTTAAAGGTATGATATATTATTATTGTAAGTTATGCTTCTTCATAGAAGCAGCACTTGAGATTTCTGATGTGAGAAATAAATTATTATGTTCTAACTTACATGTATGCCTTGTTCTTGGTAGTGGTTTTTACAGTTGTTTAGTTTTTATCATTACTCTTGTGATTTTTCATGACTCTCAAAAGTCCAGACTATTTCAGTGAATCCCAGCCATGTTCAACCACATTTAAACAATATTGGAGTCATTGAGAGATTGGAAAAATACACCACTTTTTATGAAACAAAAGTACCTTATATGCCATTAATCCTAAAACTAAAGGAAGTTCAGTTTCCAACACTTGTTTGTGTTTAGATCGTCAAGGTTTTCAAGTTGGCTCCTTGTCTCATATGATTAACCTCAAAGCTGGTGGATATCAGGAACTGCCAGAGTTTCCAGAGGTTGCCCCAGATCCTTCTGTTAGAAATGTAGAAGTAAGTTTGTTTGTAATTACCTGTGAAAATTTGTGATACCAAGGAGATCTACAATATAGTCGATCGTCCACAGCCATTATTATGGTTGTCACACAATGGTTCTGTTCTCTTCTTATCATGATGACCCTAGTAACAGCTGCAAAGGACACTAGCAGATGTAGCTAATGGAGTTACTTGTGCTGCATGTCATACCCATTGAACTTTTACTATCCTTGCTGATTGCAATGATGAGAATTTGGATTTACATCAGGAAAGTCTCTCTCAACCAAATCACCTGTCTGCTTGTCAATGTGCTGAAATTATAAAGAAAAGTCTTGGGAGATCATTTCCTACTTGCAGGATGGTATAGTCCAACATCTCCTTACAGGCACCTCCATAACACTCTATATCATAGTCAGTATGCTTGGTACCAGATAGATCAGACTTGGTGTAATATCTATACCTCTATCACATTAACAGACACCTCCATAATATAGACACACAGCTGTGCCTCTTTACAGTTGTGGCCTCTATGTCAGAGAGATTCAGCTTAGATACATGTAAAATCCAAATTCGTATGATCTCAACCCTGAGATAACAAATACACCTTTCTACAGACATTCAGCTTTACTGCTTCAGTGTGTGTTATGTGTGATCTGCAGCTAGCTTCCAAATGTCTTTTGTGGAAGATGTCAGTTGGTTTATGCACTTCGAGAAGTTATCATCATCATCATTTCCATCATCATCATCTATTTGCCTTTGTGTGAATAACAAATTTTAAAAATACAGCGGGTTGTTAGGCAAGGAGACCACCAGGCTTGTAGGAAAGGCCACCTTGACATCACAATACTAAATGAGATAAGGGCTGCTAACAAACCTCGTTTCAAGCAGTTATTTAGTTATATGAAAGAGATGTATGGTTCCTGTTAGATTGTGTGGATATTGGTTTATTTGATGTATATATATTTTTAAAGATTCAGCCAGTTTGGGGAACAAGCTCATCAAAGAAGAATGTCAAATCGAAGAAAACTACATTTTACTCAGAATCAGAGTCAGAATCAGGCTCAGAATCAGGTAAGGTCTAAACCTTGATCATTGCCTGATAACTCTGAATTACAAGAAATTCAAAAGGTCTCAAGAAACAATTGGAGGCTGCATTTTCGTTCTGAGGGATTGTTACATTCAGGAATTATAATGGATGTTCCAAAACAGTACTTACAGAGTGTGCTAGATTTGGAATTTGGGGTGGTATTAACATTATTTAGATGAAAGTAAGCTTAGGCAGTGAATGGCACCAAGAATAAGAACCAGATGAGTTGTGAGAAAGTATGTAATTTAATTAAGTATTGCTGTCGTATGGGCTGCAATGCCTAAATTGCTAGATATGGACATCACAGCTTTAAGATCTACTTCCCATGTAATGTGTTGCATCACAATCTTTGGATATTCAGAATCAGGAAGTGATAGTGAGGAAGGAAGCAAAAGTAGCAGTGGATCTGAAGAGGATGAAGATGAGAGCAAAAGTGAATCTGAGGCATCAACTAAAACAGGTACTTATTTTGTCTCTAAATGGTGTTGTGTTTTAAGTTTTGTAGTACTTTCACAGTGGTGTATGTGAAACAACACCCAGCAGATATGTATATTGTCTGTTTTACATATAATTTGCTTTTTATAATTACATAGTCTTGTAAGTTTCAATAAAAAGAACATAAGAAAAATAATGTAGGCATTTAGTACAGTTATTTCCTAAAAGACACCTGTAAAGGTATATGATAACGTCACTATTCAGTTGAAGTTTCTATAGCCTCATAGCTTGATTCAGTGAAAGAGACAGTACTATGTCCTGGTAAACATACATAACGTTCTTTCCAGTAGTGTGTTTCCTATAATTTTGTTGATTTGACATTGAGTGCTTACATGTAGATCTGATGATGATACATGATTTTGTCACGTGTAGCTTGTTACAAGTCAACTGCCTGGCTTCAAATGTCTAGCACATTTATGCCTTCAACAGTGCAAACATAGCGGATATCAGTTGTGCATTCCTTTAATCCACAACAACACATCCCAGCACTTCAAAATCCTCTGAATTGAAACATACTTTTATCTATAAAACTGAATTTCTCGCAGACACTTGAAATGAATACACTCTGAAAAGGAAAGGTGTTTGTTTGATTCTGTACAGGTGATAGTGGTGATGAGAGTGATGAAAGTGAAAGTGAAGAGAAATCATCCTCTGAGTCTGAGACAGAGAAAAGCAGTGAAGAAAGTTCGGGGATATCATCTGAAGAGGAAAAGGTTGCTCTGATCTTTGTACATTGTTGTCTTCAGTTAACTAATCAACAGAAACTTCTTTACTCCATACAGTTTGCTTTGTACTGAATATGATGTGCTTGACAGAGCACAATTCATACAATGTTTGGGAACATACTTGTTTGTCCCAAAAAAGTAGTATCAATAATAACTTAGTTTTAAACTTCTCGTCAGACTCCAGTTAAGAGGCCTGTCAAGGCATCAGTAAAGACTACCAAGCCAGCAAAATCATCCAGTGAAACAGCAGCAACAGACAAGGGAAATACTCTTCTAATTCTGGATGACTGTAAGCAGCCAGTTGTTACTTATTTATCATAGTTTGGCTTGTGTTTGTAGCCAATATAATTAACACTCTGATTGGCTAATTCAAGGACATTATTCTCCTGAGATGCTTATCGGCTGATTATGCACCTGCAAAAACAAAGGAAAAAGCATATAATAAACTACTTATTTATCTTGCATACCTAGTCTTGGCCTTTCCAAATTGACCTCACAAGTCTTAAAAATAAGTAAATATCATCAAACTCATCAATTATCAGTGAAGGGAAACAAGATGTTTGTTTAATCTTAGCAAAAATGTTACTGATTGTTGGCAGATACTATTAGATAGCTGCCCATCTGCAAAGCATTGGTGAGTTGTTAGATAGGTGTCATTAGTTACCATAATTGTTGTCATCGACACAGTTACTTAAAGCACAAGTAGCATGCTATCACCATCACCTAGTAGACTGTTGTTCACAGTCATATACAGCTCTAGTATAATATAAAATTACTTACCGGTAATTCTTCCTTTATGATCTCATAATTATACCCATTTCACGCCAACTCAAGCCTTTGTTAGTTATACCTCTTGTTCATTAAGTGATGCTGTTTTTTGTTGCAGTAAATGAACCAGCAACTCCTAGTATTAGTTCAAGTGCCAGTAAAATTCTTTCACCTAGCCTGGCCTCTGAAATTGAATCGTTGTCGCTTGCAAATGATGTACCTACTGTCATTGCTCCAGTGAGTTATCACATGCCATTTGACATAAATTATTTAGATATTCTAACTAGTGGGATTTGAGGCTTCAATTTACATGAATTATGTGCTAAAATTATGACTGTTTACATTCCATCTTCTAGAAAAAATATCAATGATAAAATGTGGTGTATTGTCAATGAAATTAGTAGAACAAATGTTTTGTTTTAATATGATCTATAGCTACACAATCAGTGGCATATTAGTCTTAAAAGCACATCATAGACTAGTTAAGAACTACTAATTTCTTGTAACAAGCAATAGATCTCACTTGGACAATAGGCTCTGGAAACAGTAATCATTACCTGTTTCTGGCTAACAAAGCAACTATTGTTTCTTCAACAGCTAAGTCCAAGCTTTTCAACAGCAAAATCACATGAACTACTCCACCGTATGCAAGGCAAAGGGCTTAGCGGCAGTTATAAGTTTACTAGAGGTCCTTGTATCTATTCTACCTCAATGGTGGCTGTAGAAGTAACATTAGTCAACAACTCTGAAGCTCCTATTTCTAATATTTGTGTGGGTGAGAAGGTGAGTTAATTGGAATCTAGAGCAAAATTCCTACGCTTTTCAATTTATTGGGAATCTTATATTTCTATGAAACTTCTATTGAATTCTGTCTGTCATTAATGTTTTACAGAAATTAGCAACAGGAATGACTATGCATGAATTTCAACCAGTTGGTAAGTTGGTGAATCTCTGTTTTGCTTTCTGCACTATAGTAGAAGGGGGGTGCCTTGCAACCCTACCTCTTATGGTCGAAAGGATTAAAGCTCAGTCTGCCATTTTCTTACTAATTTCATACAGTTTGCAAGTGACCTCTCCCTCATCCCATACCATGCCCCACAAGACACCTATGGCCATATAAGTGATCATTCTGCTAATATAGCCAGATTGTGAGAGTCATTGGATCATTAACAAGGTTCTAATTCTATGATACATCAGTATGCATAATCAAATTTAATTTAGCTTTGTTTTATTTCATGGCGGTGAGTGACCTCCTAACAAATGTGTGCCC
>JAHPZR010055364.1:0-17500 GCA_019787425.1 Platygyra sinensis | reverse complement strand
TACTATTCTCTCAAATCAACAGAGTTATCACCCATCTACGTATGTGGTGAATAGTCCTTTTTGAGAGTACTAGACAGTGTGTCTAAGGATGCATTTCTTTGGGATGAACCAGATCAGTATTTGCTTAAGAAATAGAAAACATGTACCATGTTTCTACTGAGTAAAAGAAACATGAAAGGAAGTTTGGGAGAATGAGCTCAGAATGGGCACCGCTTTTGCAAATTCTCCCAAACTTTCACAACTGTTTCTATAACTCAATAGAAACACTGAGAACATGTTTTCTATTTTTCTTTTAGAAAACACTGCAGCAAAAAACAAGGAAAACAACTTGTTAACTTTGATTATCAAAACGTACATTCTCTTTGCTCATGCCATTATTACGTCAACAGCTTGTGCTAGTTCCGTGTTTCTATCAAATTATAGAACCACGATTTTTAACCAATCATCACACATATTTTCTTAGGAGTGTTTTCTAAAATCCAACATCATTTGGATCATGGCACATCAATTAAAAGAACTGATGAATCCTTGTACAGTGTGGATTCTCTGTTTGTTTGTTTTTTTGATACACTATGACTTGAGTGATGTTGGATCTCGATCACCCAAAGAAAGGCACTATTATTTCTGCAAAAGAAATATTTTCCCAGAAGAGGCCAACATGAAAATGAAAAGGACCCATGAAATTTGAAAAACAAACAGCACCAAAACATCAAGGCTAGCAGGCTCCTGTTGGACAGTTGCGAGTCACCCCACTCTCGACACTTGTCAAACAAGTACTACCATTCTTAAAACATTGTTTATGGCCTTGCGTAAGTCATCTTCCAGCAGTTTCAATTTTGCATGAAACACCTTTTGAAGACTGGAAATACTTTCATGAACATTGTTAAATCCTTGTCTGTATTCCTGTCTCATCTGTGCCAAGGACTGTTGCATAGTCTTCTCCTGTTCAGATCTGACCTCGTTAAGTCTAACCTCCCATATATTGTAATACTTGCTCTTCTCTTCTTCCAAAAGTCTGTCTACCTTTGCCAGGTAATGGTCAACCCTTCTCTCTAATTTTTCCTGGCGTTCAACCATGAGACCCTCGAACCGTTCAAGCCTTGTTTGAAAATCTTGCGTAAGTTTGAAGTATTCCGATTCTGCCCACAATCGATTTGATGAGATTGAACCCCGAATATCTTCCACTACAGTTTTTGTTTTAGAATCGAGTTGCACAACAAGTTGATCCGAATCTCCTTTTAATTTATGGATGCTGTTTGACTGATCCATTACATACTTTTCCATTTTCAGCGTCAGGTTAGAAATGCTCTTCTCGAGAGAGGTTATATGATCACGACAATCTTTAATTGCCAGTTCTTGCTTTTGCTTGAAGTCATTAATTACTTCATTGTTGCTTCTCATATCTGATACAAGCCTCTGAATTGTCCCATCACACCTTGCTACACGACCTCTTAGATCCGTCACTCCAGCTACATGATGCAGTTCCAAATTTTTCATGGCTGTACTTTGTCCTTCCACTTGAGTATGTCTTGACCTGATCTCGTTCTCTAACGCTTCAATTTCTCTACTCAGTCTTTTGACGACAGTAGTAATTGTTCGTATGTGTTCCTGTAACAAGCTCCTTGCTTTCTTTTCTCCTTGCCAGCTAATTTGAGCAATACTCAAACTCTCAATAATATCTTCTTTGACCATAAGCGCCCTATCAACAAGCGATCGTGTAGTTTTCTCCTGATGTGCCAAGCGATCTTCAAAGTTCTCCATCCGACTCAGTCTTTCATCTGTGTTATTATTAACGATAGCTGGAAGCGTCGTTTCATCTTTAGCGTAAGGTCTCTCCATCACTATTGGAAGTAACTGCTTGTTTTTGTGAAAGAACTAGACTTTGGTTATCCGCCAAAGTTAGAAATGATCATTCAACATTCCGCCACGCAATTTATTCATCGCTATGGGAATTTTATTTACTGTGGGGGCAAGTCTCCGAGAGGTTTGGGTTCTAACATATCCCATCCCATAATTTCTCCTTGTTTTTCGAAATTCCCTCCATTTTTCGCAGGAACACAGCGCGCAAGATACTGCACGATCAGGTGCCTCCCCTTCTCCCTAAAAGTTTTCTTTTTTAGGAGAGCGAGTTTTTCTTCGATGAAGGATGGCAACCCCAGAAATCGGTGTTGAACAAGAAGATGGGCGCTGGAATGAATCTTCAGGAGCCTACAAGGGCGATGGTAAACACTTTCGCGCTCCAACCTGGAGTTAATTTTGCGATCAAATACGATCTTCGATAATAAAAGCTTGAGCTTGGGTGTTTATCTTTCAATTTCTTTGCTGATTCATTTTGCAGACGCCAGTCCCGAAAGAGCTTCAGGCTCTGAAATGGATGAACAACGAAAACAACAGATGGCCTACCAATATTTATGCCACTTGGAAGAGGCAAAAGTGTGAGCTAAGTTTAAATTTGTTTTACTCAGACTGCCTTCTCCCCACCCCAGCGACGTAGTGCTAGGGTTGTATTTATGGGAGGAACATCCAACATTTCTAACATACACCTATTTATAAATAGTAATTACCACTCTTTGTCCCATGTCTAGGTGGATGGAAGCATGCCTGAAGGAGGAATTACCAGCCACAACTGAACTAGAAGAGGCCTTCAGAAATGGGGTGTTCTTGGCAAAGTTAGGAAATTTCTTTTCTCCTGAGACGGTTCCCCTTCGCAAAATATTTGATAAAGAGTTTAAAGTGTTGAACGTGAGTGCTACTTCAGGCAGAATATCATGTTTTCTTTTTGAAACGTTTTTGTTTTGTTACGTTCGTCGTTGAATTTATTACTATTAATTCAATATTTAAACAAAAATTAAAGCTTGCAGCTAATTTACTGAAGCTTAGTACATGTTTTGCAGTCTCGTGGACTTCACTTTCGCCACACGGATAACATTAATTACTTCATGAACAGCTGCGCTAAAGTTGGACTTCCGAAGGTTTGCACTTGTTATTTAAACTATACTTTAAGCCGCTTTATTTGTTGTTAGCACGTACGCGTTTTTGTGTACTTCGAACTGAACTAATGTGTGCAATGTTTACAAATGGTATGCGGCCTATAAGTTGCGTGACGCTGAACCATTTTTCAGTTTTTTGCAAAATTTCTCAACTTTAAGACTCTTTATATTTTTCATCTAAAAAGTTTTTAGTCAGGGGTACGAGTTCAACTTAAATTTTTACCCTTCGACTTGCTGCGTACTAAATGCTGATTAAACGTTTTCTTAAAATATGCTAATAATAGTTGCTGTGTTGTGTCGTTAAGGTCTTCTTCCCCGAAACGACGGATATCTATGACAGGAAAAATATGCCAAAGCTGATATATTGCATCCATGCTCTGAGGTGAGAAAAATGATTGTGACGGGAATAATTAATATTGTGTTTTTTTAATTGATAAATTCATGATTGCATTTTGTGGAAAATACAAGTATTAAAAGAATGGTCGAGGAATGTTAAAATCTCCAAGACGAAACAATCTAAGCTTATGTATGGCACATGAGTTTGCTTTAAGTGTAAATTTTTTCTTTGTGAGTCACTGTTTAATTTTAGGTCTTATATGCTGTTTTTAAAGAGACCCCATTGTCTTGCATAATAATTGTTGGACAGTTCCCAGATCTATTGTTTCTTGACTTATACACTAGGGATCACACTGACCGTGGTCACAGGGTTAAACTGCCACCAGTTTGCTTCCAAGAGCAAATGTTGCAAATCAGTATCTCAGTAAACATGATATATTTTAAAAAATTGTCTCTATTGGAAAAATAAAAATAATAGCTTATGGTAATTATGCTGTATATATAAATATGTTTAGGCAAGAAGTTACTGGAATAAGGCAAAACTATAATAAGAATGGCTCTGCCTTTGCAAGTTACATGTACTCTACCAATTTCTCATGATCAGTAGACACAATCTAGCCCAAAAGTCCTTTAGACACGTAGCAAATTGCCAACTTGTGACAAATTCTTTTGAAGTGTTAACTATTTATTATTCAGTTTTTAAATCTCCTCTTCCCTATCTGTTCTGCTTCAAAGCAACAATAGAATATTGAACCTAGGTAATAATAATAATAATAATAATAATAATAATAATAATAATAATAATAATAATAATAATAATAATAATAATAATCATCATCATCATCTAAGGATAAAAATGAGCGAAAAAAGTTTAACACAACGTTTCGATGACTCCATGTCATCATTGTCAAGTGAAAAGAGAATAAAAAATTTACAGCTTAATATAGCGTGCGAGGTGATAGAACATAAAGTATGCATCTGAATGTCACTTATCTAAATTTGTCACTTTTTACATGCATACTTTATGTTCTATCACCTCGCACGCTATTTTTTTTTTTAATTATTATTATTATTACTGCTTATTTACACCAGGTATTACTTACATGCATTAGGAAAACGAAAAAATTAAGTAATTAATTAATTCTGACAACACACGTTAGCTACAATTAAAACAATCCCTTTTTGAGAAAAAAAAAACATAACTAAAAGCTAAGAAAAAAAAAGTAAAGGGAAAGGAAAACGTAAAAACAAAATAAAACAAAAAAGCAAAACAAAAAACTACTAGCGCGGGGGTGGGGGAGGAGGAACGATTTCTGATCTTAATTTAATACAATTGAGATTAATTTAGTCTGTAAAGTTTTGCGGAGCATATTCACGTTACAAGTATTCTTTCGGTGTTAAATTACAAATTTTCAACTTTGTATTTATAATTGATTCTAGTAATAAATTCGGTCAATACAAGTGAGCTGTTGTTTAGTTTATTTACGTACACATAGAATTTCATGAAAAGGAGGGTGTAATTGAATTTTCTCACTAGCTCCATGTATGCTGGGTGCTTAAAGGTGGCAAAAAGCATTTCTTTTGTATCTGGTTGAAAGTTGGAATCATTCTGAGTATTGAACCAATTAATGACTTTGCATGTGAAGGTTTTTGTGAATTCGCAGTCAATAAAGGTGTGATTTATGGAGTCTTGCTCACCACAGTAGATGCAGTCGCTGTCTGTATTTATCCCGTATCTGAACAGTTCTTTCTTTGTAATAACAATCCTATGAATAAATTTGAATTGAAATTCTTTCAACTTATTTTCTTTGCATGTTTTTGAAGGTACTTTAAAAACCTCTGTCCAGTTTTCTTTGTCTATTAAAATATCTCTTTCCCATCTTTCTGGGCCAGTGTGAGGTGATTGGTGTTTCTTAACGAGAAGCAGGCGGTAATAGTCTCTTGCCCCATACATGTCCAATACACCCAAACTGAGTCGATTCGTCAGAGGCACTTTACGATTCGACTCGATTCGCACGGAATCGATCCGCACTACCGGAAGTCAAGATCCGTGAAATAATTATGCATGAACCTTCCTCGTTCTTAAAACGTGACAACAAACTTCAGTCGATTCGTCTGAGGCACTTTACGATTCGACTCGATTCGCACGGAGTCGAATTTGGGTAGGCAATTTTGGGGGGTTGAATGTATTGCGATTCGAGTCGATTCGACCGGTAAAACGGATCGACACAAGGACAAACGATTCGTGTCGATTCGATCGAATCGAGTCGAATCGACAACATTTTCAACCCACCCTGCATAGACCCGAGGAGCTATATTTTTTAAGTGTCGGGCAAATCGACTTCCGGTATAACGAATCGACACAGAGTGAAACGATTCGTGTCGATTCGATCGAATCGAGTCGAATCGACAACATTTTCAACCCACCCTGCATAGACCCGAGTTACTATATTTTCTAAGTCTCGCGCAAATCGACTTCCGGTTTAACGAATCGACACAGAGTGAAACGATTCGTGTCGATTCGATCGAATCGAGTCGAATCGACAACATTTTCAACCCACCCTGCATAGACCCGAGACGCTATATTTTCTAAGTCTCGCGCAAATCGACTTCCGGTATAACGGATCGACACAAGGCGAAACGATTCGTGTCGATTCCATAAAAGAGGGTTCAAGAATATATTTCCGGTTAGTCGAATCGCAAACACCAAAGACGAATCGACTCTAGTTGGGTGTATTGGACAACCCTCTCTTGCCCTATACGTTTCAAAATTGATTTGACTACTTTCGTTCAGCGAAAAAGATTTCCAGTTTTCTCTGTAACTGAAGATCAAATTTTTCCCTAGGACTCTCGCTCTGTTCTTCAAACGCACAGGAATTGCACTCAAGATTTGATAGAACTGGAGAAAATTTGTGTTACAATGATATTTAGCTTGAAATTCTTGAAAAGTTAGGTATTGACCGTTTTCATTGAAAAGCTGTTGGATCGTGTGGATACCCTTGATAAACCATTCCCTTATAAACAGTGGTTTCCCATCGACTAATGTCTTTGTTATTAAAGAGAATGGTGTCGGTTCCTTGATCATAATTGTACAGAGTCTTGATTTCATCAAATGCAATGAGTACATGTATGTCTCTGTAGAATGTCGGAATGTGCCTTAAGTATTTGACATCATAATTACATCGTAGCAGGAAATTGAGGCCTCCGTGTTTGTTAAAAAAATAGTCCGGTACTACTTTCCAATTGCAGTTATCTCTAAAGAGAAGTCTTTTGATCCATGCAAGTCTGAGCGATTTTATCGTAAGTTTGATGTCAACCATCCGTAAGCTATATTAAGCTGTAAATTTTTTATTCTCTTTTCACTTGACAATGATGACATGGAGTCATCGAAACGTTGTGTTAAACTTTTTTTCGCTCATTTTTATCCTTAGATGTTTAACTAAATGTAATTATTCGAATAATAATAATAATAATTATTATAATAATAATAGTAATAGTAATAATAGGTGTGATCAGAATTAACATTTCTGTTAACAAACTGTTGAGGGTGGAAAGGGATCTACTAGTAGGTGGAGGCAAAGGTGAACTTTCTCAAGACTTTTGACCTGTATTGTTTCAATCAGTCAATCAATCTTGCACCTCAATCAATCAATCAATCAATCAATCAATCCTTCATTTGATAATCGAGGTTAAAAATAAGAAAGATTAAAATTACTGTAGGGCTGATATAGACCTGCACTAATCTGAGTACTGTACATCTGAACAACTTTATGATTAAAGTTTATCTAAAACAAATTCAGGTTAGACATCACTCAGAGAAAGCTAAATAACTCATGTGGTTCAATTACAAAGAACAGTTCTGTAATGCTGATGACTGAATTTTTAATGCAAAGACAGAATAGCTAACTGAAATGTTTCCAAGTTTTTTTTCGAGTGCCATTTTTATGTTTGTTTCTGTTTTTCTTTGTTTTTTTGTTTTTTGTTTTGTTTTTTTTTTTGCTTATTTGGTTCAATGCAAACTAAATTAGTCTACATGTACTTCTCTGTCCATGGAGCTTCATGACTCTTACTGAAATATCTCAAGTACTGATACTTTGAATTGAATTTTATATTATCAAGACCAAGTGACAGCTTATTGTGTTGCTTTCACCTAGTTTATTCCTGTTCAAGTTAGGATTAGCACCTCAGATACAGGATCTCTATGGCAAGGCTAAATTCACTGGTAAGTTTGTGCATGTACATGTATTAACAAAAGACAATATGGCTTGCACTGGTTTTTTGTTTAGGTCTATTGCTCATGAAGATCTCTTTTGCTATAATAAAAATCAACATTAATGTTTCTGCCTTCAGAGGAGCAGATCAGTGCCATGAGGAAGGAACTGGAAAAGTATGGAATTCAGATGCCAGCTTTTAGCAAGATTGGAGGAATTTTAGAAAGCGAGGTATAAATCCATGTCTGGACTTGGGATGTAAATAAATTGGGGGTTTACATAAAAGTTGCCCTTAAGGTAATTCCTTAGTATTGCATTGCGCATCCCTACTGCGCACGATTTTCGCATCATCAGCGTGTGCACATGAGCGCGTGCACGTGCAAAACGTAAGAGATTTCCCTCAAACTAAGCTCGATAACGGAATAAATTCCTCTTTTCTCTTAAACGAGCACGGTGACCCCCGATTTTTATTTCAGGTATTTGCTAAGAACAGTCTAATGAAGAACATATTTGAAGAGGAAAAAAAGTTTGATAGTAGAACATAATTTTTTTTTGGAAAATAGTTCCCAACTGGGTGTATTTTGGCCAAGGCGAGGACTTGAGTTAATCAAGAAACTGTCCGAAAAAGTGCAATATTCCCACAACCAGGCAATCAAAAACGGCTTAAATGAAGCAATACTGCTTATGTCAATAAATGAAGCTTTACTCTTAAGACAAAACTTTGTGCCTTTCAAGCAACCAAGATTTAATTCTGTATGAAGGTGATTCGAACTTTTAACGCGCAACCAGTAAAAATACCCCATTTTAAGAGCCTGCTGACGCATAAACAAGCACGGTGACCCCATTTTTTTATTGCATTTTTGTTATGTTCATATTATGAATGTTCATTACGCCAAGTTTCAAAAAAAGTTTGATAGTAGAACAATTTCAAGGGAATTACCTTAAACCTTTTAATTTGGGTAGCTGTTAATAAGTCTCCAAAGTGATAAGAGGTAGCCTGTGAGCAGGCTCAGGTTGGAGCGCAGGCGAGAATTGAAGCATGAGCGGCAAAGCCACAAGATGAGAAAGTGAGCTTGCTCTGATCTCTGCAAATTTTACATTTCCACCCCAGAAACCGCAGAAAAGTAAGCCGACTAATTTTCACTGGAAGTATATACGGTCACATCCGTTTGTAATATTTAACTCTTCTCATATGCATGCAGACGACAACACAACAAATACACCTTGATTTCCTGCTCCCTCTTTAGTTTGAAATTTAACCAGAAATAGACTGGAACTTTGTTAAAACATCAGTAATACGTGCACTTACTCAACTCATCCTCCGAATCCAAATGTGGACAATTTTAATATTTTATTGTGAGAACTTGCAGTAAATTACTGACCTCATGGGGATCTAATCGTTCCTCATCAAACATAATAGATTGACAGTTTTCGCGCCTTTGCCGCTTTTTGACCAATGGTATTTCACTTCGCTCAGACTAAGCAGAAATGAAAAAATTACAGAGATAAGGGCAGGCTCACTTTCTTGGTGCCTCTTCACCAGACTCCTTCCCACCTGATCGCTTTGCTCTTCGTCGCTCGCGTGCGTGATTCTAAGGTGAGCCTAGATAAGAGGTAGACCAGGAACAAACTCAGGAGAGGTGGCCTTGCAAGAACACACAAGAACGCTTTAAAAGTGATTCAGGATTTCTCTGAAAATCTTGGTCTAACTGATATCTGGAGACTTTTTAACCCGGAAGCAAGGAGATATACTTGGCGCCAAAACCAACCAGTCATACATTGCCGACTCGATTTTTTTCTTGTTAGTGAATCATCTTTATGTAATGTGACCCATGCAGATATTCTTCCTGGTTTCAAAACGGATCATTCGATGATTACTCTGAGTGTAGCTTTACACTCGAACCCCAGAGGTAATGGTTTTTGGAAGTTGAATACGTCCCTTTTATCCGAAACGAGATATGTCCAAGAAATTAAAACAGCAATTGAAAACACTGTGAACCAGTACAAAGACGACACCTCGGTGAATCCAGCTCTACTTTGGGAAATGATCAAATTAAAGGTGCGAGAGAAATCAATATCTTATGCTGCATACAAAAATTTGACAACAAGGAAACGTGAAGAAATGTTGGAACGCGAAATCGCTTTATTAGAAAAACATTTAGATAATTTATACAATATTAATCCCTCATACCATATTGTTGCAGAAAGAATCTTTACCTTAAAGAAAGAACTGGAAACCATTTTAGAGTATCGGACCAAAGGCGCTATCATTAGGTCAAAGTCGCAATGGTATAACGAAGGCGAAAAGAACTCCGCATATTTTCTAAATCTCGAAAAAAGGCACTGTAAACAAGGAGCAATTAGTCAATTAAAAATTAATGACACTGATTTTGTCACCACAGATAGAGATATCTTATCTGAATGTACGACTTTCTACAAAAACCTTTACACCTCAAAAAAATCCGATAGCCTCCAGTCAACACTCTTCTCTGAATTGAGCTCCGCTTCTTTGACCAATGAAGAACAAACTTTATGTGAAGGCCCTTTAACCCAAACGGAATGTTTGGAAGCCCTGAAGAAGATGGAGTCCGACAAAACGCCAGGCACGGATGGACTTCCTGCCGAATTTTATAAAGTTTTTTGGAAAGACATCTCTTCTTTTTTAATCTCGGCACTCAACTATGCTTTTGACTCTGGCTGCCTCTCAGTGACACAAAGACGAGGGGTTATAAAACTAATTCCTAAAAAAGACGCGCAACTATACTTCATCAAAAACTGGAGACCTATTACCCTTTTGAACACCGATTACAAAATCGCAGCAAAATCTATTGCAAACCGAATTAAATTAGTTCTTCCAAACCTTATCAACCACGATCAAACAGGATTTTTGAAGGGCAGATTTATAGGCGAAAATATCAGACTTATTGACTGTATTATTCAATACGCCACAGAAAAGAATATCCCGGGCCTACTACTTTTTATTGACTTTGAAAAAGCATTTGATTCTCTCGAATGGTCCTTCATACATGACACATTAAGATCCTACGGTTTTGGCGCTTCGTTAATCGACTGGGTGAAAACCCTGTATAGTCATAGTGAAAGCTGTATTCTGAATAATGGATGGGCAAGTAATTTTTTTGAGATTCAAAGAGGTGTAAGGCAAGGCTGCCCGCTCTCACCTTATTTATTCATCCTATCGGCAGAGGTGCTTGCCACGGCAATAAGGAAAAATACTAATATAAAGGGAATCTCTGTAAATAATGTGGAAATTAAGCTAAGCCAGTATGCCGATGACACGACACTTATATTAGACGGTTCACGCGAATCTCTTCTTTCATCCCTTGCAATGCTTGACGATTTCAGCAAAGTCTCTGGCCTCAGACTCAATGATAAAAAAACGGACGCTTTATGGATCGGCGCAAGTATTGGAAATGATAAAATTCTGGTACCAGGAAAAGAACTAAAATGGCCAAAAGACAAGGTTAAATTCCTAGGTCTATGGGTTTCAACACATCCCGAACTATCTGCCTCTTTAAACTATAACGAGAAACTTGAAAAAGTTAAAGAACTCCTAAGATGCTGGAAATACCGCCGACTCACATTGTTAGGGAAAATCTCTGTTATCAAATCACTAATTGTCTCCCAATTAGTTTATCTACTCTCGCCTCTTCGCTCTAACTACAAGGTTTTAAACGAAATAAACGATTTACTCTACACTTTTCTATGGAATGGTAAAGGCGACAAGATAAAACGGAAGGTAATGATTAACGACTTCGGTGCTGGTGGAATAAAAATGGTTGATATTAGCTCCTTCAATAAATCCCTCAAAACCACATGGATTAAAAAATATTTAGATAACAACAACAAGGGAAAATGGAAAATCTTTTTTGATATAACCTTCAAAAAATTTAGCTGTCAAAACTTTTTTTCCTACAACCTCAACGTTAGAGACACCGTATCGTTAATAACAACTTCGGACGCCTTTTTAAAAGAGCTATTAGAAATTTGGGCAGAAGTAAACTTTGAACCCGAAATAGCATCGAAAGATCACTTTTTAGACCAACAACTTTGGCACAACTCCTTAATAAAGATAGCCAACAAAACAGTTTTTTTTCAAAATTGGTTCACTAAGGGAATAACTCGGGTGAAACATCTTTTAGGACCTGACAACAACTTTCTCTCGTTAAATGACTTTCGTTGTAAGTATGAATTAGACCCACGCCCTCTCAGCTTCTATGGATTAATATCGGCTGTAAAGGCTCTCCGGATCGATTCTAATTTTAAAGATTTGCAGAACACCAACCACGAAAAGGAGCCACTTACAACAAGAATTCTAGAAGCCAAAAAAGCAACTACACTAATTTACAAAATACTGATTGGTAACAAGAGTTTAACCCCAGAGTCAAGTCAAAAGAAGTGGCTAGAGGATTGTGGCCTACCAATAGACGACAACATAAATTGGGCTGCTGCCTATCTTTTAGCTAAAAAATGCACAAAAAGCACTAAACTGATAGAGTTTCAGTTTAAATTCCTACATAGACGTATATCAACCAATAAGTTCTTATTTAGAATAGGTCTAAGGGGCGACGGAAATTGCAGTTTTTGTCAAACTTCCTTAGAGTCAATAATTCATCTTTTTTGGTCATGCCGCCAAACATCTCACTTTTGGAATAGACTTATCGAATGGCTGAAAAACTTAAATTTACTCCCTAGAGAGTATACTTTGACAAATCTAACTGCCTTGGGTCTGAGGCCAGATAGCTCTCAATTTGCACTTCTTATTAATTACTGCTTTCTCTTAGCACGATATCACATATGGCTCGCTAAAACAAAAGAAGGTCATCCAAATCTTACGCATTTCATATGCACACTAAAATCACGATATGAAATAGAAAAAAGAAGTGGAGATACAAAGAAATGGGAACCTCTTGCGGGATATATGCGGATTTAATTGATATTTCAAATTATATTTTCCACACCTATCTGTACTTATCGCCTACTTATTAGTCTATTTCTAATCTCCTATCAGGTGCTCATCTCATGTCATCTATAATGTACCACATGCCTTTGGTCTGTCTTTTATGTCTCTATTTCAGTGTAAATTTAAGCTGTAATTAACTATCCATTCTTCGTCTATTTTTTCTTTGCCCCTTGTTGTCACCGTATTTGTTAGTGTATTGTAAGGCGAGTAGATATTGTAAAAAAAAAAAAAAAAATAGGTATTGCATTATATGTTTTGTAAGTAGTGCTTGTAGTGTAAGTATGTGTAGTGCAATGTAAATGTAAATGTAAGTATAATATTAGTATTGTTAGTAGTGTAAGTGTTTTGTCCTGTAAATAAAATTGCATTCATGGAAAAAAAAAAAAAAAAAAAAAAAACAAACTCAGGATTGTGGTGTCCATTGTCAAAGTACCCCTATTTCTCCCGCTCTTCTCCTCTTTCCTCCTTCTCTCTCTCCTTTTCTTTTTTCCTGCTTCTCCTTCTTCTCTACCTTTCTTGTCCTTTTCTTCCTACATCCAACTCCTGTCCCGCCTTTCTTCTTATCTTTCTGTTTCTCGCCTTTCCTCCTCCTCCTTTTTTTTCTTCCTTTGTGTGGCTATGTCCAAATAATCCCTTGAGAGCTGTGCTTTTTTTATTTTTTCAGATGCCAGTGGATGAAGCAGCCTGTAAGTAAACATTCTGAAACAAAGTGATCTTTATGCAAGTAGGTGGCTGAAAACAGTTTCCAGCACATTCCAAGAAAGATTTTGATGGGTCATTATGGCTGCATGGTTTGCAGTGTCATGCCATGAAAAATAAAAATAATAAACTTTCAATAAATTAAGTCAAGACGAGGTCTGCATGGTTTTGTCATTCATGTGCTATCGAGAAAAGTTTTGTTTTTATAGAGCTTTCTATGGAGTCACCAGTTCTGCCACTAAAACAAAAAGTAATTACTCTAGAGTTCCAACACATATAAATTCATACTTCTTCCATAGCAAGAACTGTTTAGTGTGCAAAAATGTCTGCAATAACTCATCTTTTGACCTGTGCGAGAACCTTATCAGGCAGCCATTTTAATGTCACGCAACACATGAACCTGGAATATCAGACGTGCTCTATTTCATAATGAGGAACCCTGTCTGTCTTTACAGTGCATGCAGCAGTGATAGCAATCAATGATGCAGTTGAACACCAAGTTGCCAGCAGCACTCTTGAGGCTCTTCGCAATCCCAGTGCACACTTGGTTGAGGTCACTTCTGATCATGCTGAAGATTACCAGTCAGCTCTATATCAAGCAAAGAGTACTAAGGCTGCTCAAGCTCTAGCTAAGGTATGTCGAATTGTGAATTTCTTGTTGTACTCAGATTTCAATCAAGAATATAACTTACAGTCTTTCTCTTTGGTGGGAATATTTCAAATAATCACTTTCTCATACCACCTCTGTTACAGTCTTTCTCTTTGGTGGGAATATTTCAAATAATCACTTTCTCATACCACCTCTGTTGATAGTAATGTTCATTTACCTTGCTCTGTCCTTAATTCTTTGGTGCTCTCTATAGCTGACACATATTTATTATTCAATAATGCCTATTTTCCATTAACCTTGGCATCATCTTTGTTGCTATCTTCTGCATTCGGGAAAGAGCAAACAAAATGATATTGATAGTTTGACAGATGCTCATGCTAAAACACCAGAGCCATCTCTGCCACCTTTGCAGTGATGGCCAACCAACCACAACATCTTTATATGATTTTGCTTCAGTCTTCTCTTTTGTTCCACTTCTTCTATGTAAGCTTACTCTCAATCACTTGTCTAAGTCCATCTAATTCTTACTTACATGTATTTCCTCCTGTTGGTGCAAAAACACAAACAATAGTCATCCTGTGCTGTAACTCATAATTGTCAAGGCTGTTGCCTAACAATATTTCAAGTAGCCCAGAAGGGCAAAAGCCAAAAAGTTAGGAGCCCAACAGGTAATGTTTTGGGAGCTGCTGCAAAAATTTAGGTGCCCAAAGGACTTCCTTGGGTGCCCTAGGCTGCTGGGCTCCTGTTAGGCAGCAGCCTTGATTGTGAGGAATGGTGTTTTAGCATCTGGAATTTGAATATCCGAGCAAGAAGTATGATTCTACGCTTTAAGTTTGGTTGTACTCTACATGTACATAACATAAACTCTTAAGTTTTCATGCTGCTTTCAGTCTCCAAGTAAGGATGGTATGGATGTGTATGACACACTTTTAACACAAGCTGAAATACAAGGAAATATCAGTCAAGTCAATGATGTGATCAGAAGAAAGAAAGCTGAGGAAGCATGTAAGCATAGTTAATAGAGGGGAATGGCTATGAAACTCGTCAAAGTTCTTTGTTGTATGTTATTGTTCTGTTTTCTGGCCTTGACCCTGCACAAAACACAGTAGTTGTTTACTATGGGGCGCGAAATGTAAAAATACTATTTAGATGTTTTTCGTCAGTTTTTTTGTGATATTTAACAAATCGCACTCTAACTGGTATTGTTATTTGTAAATCACAAATTCGAAGACATTTTTTATTTATAAATTGCAAGTAACGTTATAAATGCCAAAGGAAAGTGGTTTTGCTATTTACAAATCGCAAAAGACCATGAATTGCGATTTATAAATCGCAAAAGTAATTTCATGCAATTTACAAATCGCATTCCACCCTCATGGAAATTTATAAATCGCGTTTCGCTTTCTAAGGTCAAATCTGCCATATATAAATCGAAAATTCGCCAAAGTGTGATTTATAAATGGCAAATGTGATATATAAATCGCAAAACTGTGATTTATAAATTGCAAATGTTATATATAAATCACAAAAGTGTGATTTATAAATGGCAAATGTGATATATAAATCGCAACTGTGTGATTTATAAATTGCAAATGTTATATATAAATCACAAGTGTTATTTATAAATCGCAAATGTTATATATAAATCGCAAAAGTGTGATTTATAAATCGCAAATGTTATATGTAAATCACAAAAGTGTTATTTATAAATCGCAAATGTGATATATAAATCGCAAGTGTTATTTATAAATCGCAAAAGTGCGATTTATAAATCGCAAATCAGACAACTTGTTTGCGGGCTCATATCTGCACAGTCAACCCTCCAAGTTGCGACCATTTTAGTCGCCATGGCGACTAGAATTTTGAAGCTGGCGACTAACTTGAAGCGGAAGTCGCCAGCCCGGCGACTAAAATCAACGTGATAAAAGTCCGGACCCCTAAAAAAATGCTGTGAGCGTTATGAATTCACTTGTTAAATTTAACTTCATTAGCCATTTTAATCTACTGAAACTGAGACAAAAATAGAATAAAGTTTCAACCGTTAAATTCCAAGAACCCAACGAGGCATCACGAGAAAGAACGAATTTACAGTATGCTAATTTCGTATGCAACGAACTTCGTTCCACTTGAGTGAACATTAGGACGTGATAATTTTACCTGTGAACGCGAGGCAATGCACGCAATCAAAAACAAAAGACGAGAAAGTGTAAAAGCTTTGAAATTGATTGGAAATTTGGAAGGCCAACAGTGACCGGATCTACAGTGTATTAATTTTGAGAAGTACTTCTCGTAACAGCGGAAGCAAAAACACTTCCATCCAAAGCGCAGCAAAACTGCCAAGTGACATAATAGTGCGAACATTTGCCGTATTAAAATTGTGCCATAAACATAAATGATAAATACTGCAATGGAAAGCGACTTCGTAATTATAAAGATATAATTATTGTGAGATCAAATTAGAACCTGGATGTGTTTTATGTCTTGTAAAATAACACAGTTTTCATCGATACGAAACAATATTCAAGCTCATTATATTTCTCATTCAATTCGCATGCTTAATAACGCTTGAATTGTTTGTAATATTACTCAAAACAATTCAAGCGTGAACATTTCTGTTGTCGTTTAATAATCCAGCCAAAGTTTTTGTTTTTGTCATTCAAGAACTCTTTCAACATTCGAGTAAAAATAACAGTTTACTTAAAGTTTTGATCAAGAAAGTAAATAGTCACTAAATACCGCCAGTGATGATGTTGGCCAACACTTTCCATCATCTAGTTGCTGCAGTCTGTATTTAATATAATCTGTGCCATCTACACTTATCTTTTTGCTCTGTAGATATGAATTAAGATCCACAGTATTTCTGTGTTTTGTGAAGTGATGTTTTTTTTTTTTCACTTTTTGTCGATCAAATTTTCTCCCGGGAAAAATGGCGGTAAATTCGCACATACTCGCGCTTTTTTGGCGCGTAGATTTCACAGCCAGCGTTACCTTTATATGTTTGTGTGAAGAAACTTTTATTGTCTCTATTACTATTACTGTCTGTTTCTTCTGGTACACATTTTAAGTGAGTTGAGTCAGAGTAATCTTAGCTAACATGAAGATACCGAAGTAAAAATTTGATTTTTGGTATTTGCGCTGTAACTATAGTCTTGCAACTCTGCAGCATCCCATGTGCATTGTGCTGAGGAAATCCGTGTTGACATTTTGAAACCACAATCATTTATTTGTTAAAGATGTATTAAAATTGGCTCAGGGATACCACTTTAATTACTTATTATTACTTTATATATATTTACTAGTTAATTGTTATTAATTAACTAATTAATTTGCATATTTTGGCGACTAAAAGTTTTTACTGGCGACCAGAAATAAACATTCAGTGGCCAAATGACCACTAAGGAAAAAAGTTAACTTGGAGGGTTGACAGTGGCATTTGAAAACAAAGAAGACCTGTACTTTTGGCGGGAATTTCAGGCCACGGCACCGAGGATAAGTAAGCTAAATGGCGGAGACAGAACAACTTGCACGACGGCTTTCCACGGCTGTCTCCCGTGCAATCAGTGAGGCCTTAGCTAACCAAACTATTTCGGTAAGGATGTAGATATCTTTCCCATGATTGTTTTTCTAGTGGAGCTTTCTACATTTTGTCGATTGCTTTGAATGAATTGGCAGT
>JAHPZR010055363.1:25000-26070 GCA_019787425.1 Platygyra sinensis | reverse complement strand
AGTGTGTGCCAACCTTTAGATGACGTAATGCTCCATGCAGCAAGTAGGCAAAAGTGGAAATAGTGGCAGTTATTATTCAGGCACTGATCACTCTAATCAAATTAAATTATGTCATTGGTCCACATACAAAAAGTGCAAAATTTGAATTTCATATTGACAAATAGGTATATTGGATTCTGTTCTAACATCTTTTCATTTAGGCTTTGAATTTGTTGCATTTGTAAATATAGCACATCTTAAACTTACCAATTTTTGATCCATCCAAAGACTAACTTTTGATTGGCACATAGAACAAAGCTAAAATTTTATCGGGAGGTAGATTTTAGAGGAATGGGGCACGTCAAGAAAAAATGTTGTTGATGTCACTTTTATGTTGCTGTTTTTTTCTACGATTTTTCAATATCAGCCAATCAGATGCACCAATTTAACTGAAGTTAGAAATTATTTTTTCTCATCTTTTAATCGACTTTGCCAAGTTCCTGCCTACTTTTTACGTGGATCAATACTTAAATATGACATACAGTCCGGGCATACAGTACATGGACTGAATGTAAAAATAGAAATCCTGTTTTTGGTTTCCAAGTAAGCAGGCCTCATTTAGAAACAGGAGAGAGATGCACAAAACAAAAATGTTATCCTAATTCAATATTCCAACAGAACAGAAAACTGATATGAATTAACCCATTGGCACCTGAGGGGTTATGGTCCACTCCAGCATGTTTCACACAGAAGCACACAAATCCAGACAGATATTAAGTAACTTCTAAACAGAGCTTATTGAGCTTGATAAATGGATTGCAAACTCCAAGCCAAGGTACTCTCATGTGAAAAGGCTGTGGATGCTTGTCTCTTAAGGGTTGTGAAAATAGGACTGGGGTATTATCATTTGTCTCATGATGAGGGCACTAGAGATGTAGATTTGCAATGCATCAACTACTCAGCCTGCTTGTCTTCAGCAGGCAATGAGGTCAACGGATTGGGCAGTACCATTTATATCACAAGGGGGCTTGTGATTAGTACATCCATTCCTTTGTTCCAACAAAAAGTTGACAAGCAATCAAAATTTACAA
>JAHPZR010055363.1:7500-17500 GCA_019787425.1 Platygyra sinensis | reverse complement strand
TATTGATGCATGTGTACTAACCGGCCTTTCAAGTCATGCTATGTTTCTCTTGACAAACACTTTGGTTCAGGTTTTTACCACGCAACCATCATTAAATGGGCGTGTCATTTCCGGTGTTCAGCGCTTCAAAACCCTCAACAGTTTTATTATTTCGTGACCGTACTTTGACTATTTAAGGACCCTAAACGTAATCCTAGAGCACATAATTGTAATTCTCCCCACCTGTTAGAGGAAACAAATATCCGTATTCAGCAAAGTAAATGGACTCCAGACTCTCCACAACAACCTCTAAGCCGTTCTTCTAAAATAGTGAGCAGGAGATTTTAATGTCATAATTCTATATTTAGGTTTGCTCCCTAGCTGAACTTAGAATCTGATACGCGTGATGGTTCTTAAGCATACGTAATGCAGTCATATCTATCCTTTGGAATGTACTTGCGATTTTTCCCGTTGCAACGACGTTTAGGCCAAGAATGTCTACCGAATTTCAGTATACTTAAGGCGTTTCATTCGGACCCCGCCTTTCCCAGCAACATAAATTGTGAAATAACACAAGGTGACTTAAGACAAACTAGAACACCTGGATCAATATCAGTATCTGGGCAACTGTGCACCTACCCCTCCCCTAACCCAACATGTTGTAATAAGTTAATAGGTTAGTGTTACTGTTCAGTGGGTTAGGGGAGGGATAGGTGCGCAGTTGCCCAGATACTTATATTGATCCAGGTGTTCTAGTTTGTCTTAAGTCACCTTGTGTTATTTTACAATTTATATTGCTGGGAAAGGCGGGGTTCGAATGGAACGCCTTAAGTATAAATTCGGTAGAAATTCTTGGCCTAAACTATTGATATTGATCCGAACACCTATACTTCACCTATCAGTAGAAACAAACTTACCCGAGCAGTCTGCATCCGTTGTTTCCGATTTCTGAACCTACTTAAACACTTTTGCCACCCACAGCATTTAAACATGAAATAGACGATGTTAATGGGAACTGGTATTGGATGACAGGAACTGTATGTCTGTATTGTTATGGCTTTCTTAAATGACCATTCCATCAGCGAGTTGTCCTAACAGAAATCGAAAAACGAAAAAGTCGTACCAGTCAAAGCCCGATTTCGTAAAATATATATCTTTAAAGGCATCATTGCTTATAATGAGGTAACATATGTTTTGTTTTGGTTATCGATTGTCGCCATTAACGAAATCAAAAGACCCTCTTAAGAAATGCGTTTAGTACTCGTCATTCTGTTCAGCTTGTCTCGGTGTATGTACTGAGGCTTCTGTTTGTAAAGAAAAAGGAACCACTTTAAGGTTGGAATGTATTAGAATACTAATATATCGAAATTGGCCTTGGCCTATCATATGTAGGGACGGCCATTAAGGACGACATGAATCAATTAGCAAACGACTTCAAATTTTCTACACAAGAAGGAAATCTAGCAAAAAAACTTGTTGTTATAGAGTGCCGGCAGATCAGTATCCTACCTGTACTTTCTGGTAGGTGTTGGACAGAAGTGCAATCATCATGTTGATAAGAAGAATGACTCCCATTACGAGGAACGCTCCGTACAGAAAATTGACAAGTATTACTGAAGGATCATCAGCCGACTCCAAGAGATCTACATCTACCGCTCCCATCAAAGACCAACACAGATGTGTCGCCATCTTCCACCAGCTGAATATCAGAAAGAGGATCTTAAGGTACTGGCGCTAAAAAAATCTTTTACTTCTTTAAGGTAGCTGAGAGCTAAGAGATACAGATGTATGCAAAGAATACATATGGCTTCTATCCACAGACTCCTGGCTTACACTGTCCAACAATAAACTAATATCACGACGAAGACTCAAATATATAGTATAGACAAGAGAAAATGAGGTGAGAGAACATATCCCCGTGCCCTATGATAATCTTTTTAAATCTATTTTAAGCTTCGCGTCACGCTGTCAAGGTTATTTTTAGTCTAGGCTCCCGATCACGCAAGCAATGGCCAACGGTCATCAGATTGTGTCTATCCAAATAAGAAATTGAAAATTTAGCGGGCTAAGAGAAAAAGAATAAGTTTGTTCAGTTGAACTGCCGCACTGTTAGCATTGGAAATCATTTTCAGAGCTGGGCAGGAAAATTATACGTGCTTCTCCGAAGCCGTGTCATTCCCCAGCATGAATAATGAATGATTAACACAAAGTGCCAAGACTCGAATTTCTAACCTGCTTGAAAGTCGTTTCTCGGAAAGTGCCGAAAGGCTTGAAGCGAAAAGGATCTCTTTCGAAAGGTATTTTAAAGCACACGACAGCTAAAATATTTGTTTCGCGTTTGTTAGAACTTTCACTCGAAAAAAAAACGGTGCAAATCTTTGTTTATTTAATATCGGAAGTGCTGTGAAATATTTACTGCTGACTAGAATTGCATATTTCAATAAACACGCACGAAACTCGTTACTCGAAAAGTACTGAACGGATTAAATCGAAAAACATCTCTTTGGAAAGGTTATTCAAAGCGCAGGACAGCACAATACTTTTTTCCCGTTTGTTAGAACTTTCGGTCCGAAAATCCCGGTGTAAATGTTTGCATATTTAATTTCGAAATTGCTTTGTAATATGAAACAGAGTTTCAGGGAGGTCCACGCCGAAAAAAGTGCTTCTCTGGAACGAACTAAAACATCGTTTGGATCGGTAGAGACCCTGAGAGAGACCTATCTGGAAAGCCTTTTGAAACTGCTGGTCAGGAAAATTATCTTCTATGTGTTTATCGTGATTTTTACGTCGGAAATTAGTCTTGTCATTTCTCTACATGACTGGTTCACATTTGGCGCTCCAGCTGCTGACAAGAATTGCATTCATAACACGTTCTAAAGTCATTTCTCGAAAAGTACTGAACGGCCTAAACAGAAAAAGATCTCTTTGGAAAGCTCTTTCAAAGCGCCAGACAGTTAGAATTATGCTTCCTCTGACATTACGAAATGCGCTTCGAAAATCCCGACGAAAAGTTTTTTGCGTAATTGATTAACTGATAAAATTAAACCTCAATGTTATTACGTCATTTAAATTGGCCAATCAGGTGTCTTTCCTAAAATAGCCTCGCAGCTTGACCACGCGCTAAAATTAGATTTAAAAAGATTATCATGGGAAGAGGGCCATGTATGGGGGATGTGTTCTCTTAGATCATAGTCTCTTGGTATAGACTAGTAAACAATGCAATGACGGGTTTAGAACATCTATAGAAAAAGGAAATGAATGGAAAAATATCTACTCTTCTAAACAGAATCATGGGAAGAAATAATAAAGCTATCGCTTACTACTATCTAGACTTACCACGCTATTCCAGAACTGCTACAAACACTGCAACACAAACATACAAATAACCGTAACTCACTTGTATTTTATCAAGTATACTTGTTTGGCACACTTCATACGAGTTGAGACCTGCTTTTGAGTACGTTCACCGAAAACTATTAATCCTCTGGGAAAAACAAGAAGACGGAAAGTAAATTGGTGAACATGATTAGGAACCCTACAGTAACGAGACATATTCAGTCATATGAACGAACTTTTACGTGACACGCAAATATTACTGCCTGTAAGGTATATACCTTATAAAAGCTAATGCCCGACGGCTTCTGCACCTCACCCGTAAAGTTTCAACGTCTATCAAAGGAAATTCGATCAAAGGAAATTGAAAGAGCATAATGAAACCTTAGCAAGACCGGCAATGTAAATTCAACAAATTAGCAGTTTCCTACTGATTCGACCAGGAAGAGGTCTACTTACAGTTCTTTTCCATTGTCTTCGGATATGAAAGACTTCTCAGCCACGTACACTTTAGTTATTGCAATAGAAAAGGCTAAAATAGCCGCGATAAACTGCCAAAATATGGTAACAAGATCACTCAAGATGTGGAACAACGCGATCTGGATGGGGCCAATTTGTTTTGTGGTCTCCATCACGTGACCAAATGCCCTCAGTGTTAGGAACATGGTATTGAGACCATAAAAATAGCCAGCTATGACAAGGGATCGGTTGTTGGTCACGGATTCTGACACGGCCAACGTGACCATCCTTAGAACAAAAGTGGCGAAGTAAATGATGAGCGTGATAAGATCCAAGATGTTCCACCGATCACTACAAACAAAGGGTAAAATACACTGTAGGTAAAAATCAACTGCCCAACAAACAAGGAAAAGCACTTTTGTCTCAAAGACAGTGTCCAAGGGCAAGTGTGTTTTAAGCTGATCACTTCTGAATCAGAATTATATCAGTGTCCTGACACGATCAGGGACAGTGATTAGTCACCCATCATCACGGACTGGAGAGAAACCAATTACTTCAAACGCCTAATTCAATTCCGATACTGGTTTTTGGCCATAAAACAATGTGATTAACTTGATGGCTTTAAGTAATTGGTTTCTCTCCAGTCCGTGATGATGGGTGACTAATCACTGTCCCTGATCGTGTCAGGACACTGATATAATTCTGATTCAGAAGTGATCAGCTTAAAACACACTTGCCCTTGGACACTGTCTTTGAGACAAAAGTGCTTTTTCCTTGTTTGTTGGGCAGTTGATTTTTACCTACAGTGTATTTTACCCTTTGTTTGTAGTGATCGGTGGAACATCTTGGATCTTATCACGCTCATCATTTACTTCGCCACTTTTGTTCTAAGGATGGTCACGTTGGCCGTGTCAGAATCCGTGACCAACAACCGATCCCTTGTCATAGCTGGCTATTTTTATGGTCTCAATACCATGTTCCTAACACTGAGGGCATTTGGTCACGTGATGGAGACCACAAAACAAATTGGCCCCATCCAGATCGCGTTGTTCCACATCTTGAGTGATCTTGTTACCATATTTTGGCAGTTTATCGCGGCTATTTTAGCCTTTTCTATTGCAATAACTAAAGTGTACGTGGCTGAGAAGTCTTTCATATCCGAAGACAATGGAAAAGAACTGTAAGTAGACCTCTTCCTGGTCGAATCAGTAGGAAACTGCTAATTTGTTGAATTTACATTGCCGGTCTTGCTAAGGTTTCATTATGCTCTTTCAATTTCCTTTGATCGAATTTCCTTTGATAGACGTTGAAACTTTACGGGTGAGGTGCAGAAGCCGTCGGGCATTAGCTTTTATAAGGTATATACCTTACAGGCAGTAATATTTGCGTGTCACGTAAAAGTTCGTTCATATGACTGAATATGTCTCGTTACTGTAGGGTTCCTAATCATGTTCACCAATTTACTTTCCGTCTTCTTGTTTTTCCCAGAGGATTAATAGTTTTCGGTGAACGTACTCAAAAGCAGGTCTCAACTCGTATGAAGTGTGCCAAACAAGTATACTTGATAAAATACAAGTGAGTTACGGTTATTTGTATGTTTGTGTTGCAGTGTTTGTAGCAGTTCTGGAATAGCGTGGTAAGTCTAGATAGTAGTAAGCGATAGCTTTATTATTTCTTCCCATGATTCTGTTTAGAAGAGTAGATATTTTTCCATTCATTTCCTTTTTCTATAGATGTTCTAAACCCGTCATTGCATTGTTTACTAGTCTATACCAAGAGACTATGATCTAAGAGAACACATCCCCCATACATGGCCCTCTTCCCATGATAATCTTTTTAAATCTAATTTTAGCGCGTGGTCAAGCTGCGAGGCTATTTTAGGAAAGACACCTGATTGGCCAATTTAAATGACGTAATAACATTGAGGTTTAATTTTATCAGTTAATCAATTACGCAAAAAACTTTTCGTCGGGATTTTCGAAGCGCATTTCGTAATGTCAGAGGAAGCATAATTCTAACTGTCTGGCGCTTTGAAAGAGCTTTCCAAAGAGATCTTTTTCTGTTTAGGCCGTTCAGTACTTTTCGAGAAATGACTTTAGAACGTGTTATGAATGCAATTCTTGTCAGCAGCTGGAGCGCCAAATGTGAACCAGTCATGTAGAGAAATGACAAGACTAATTTCCGACGTAAAAATCACGATAAACACATAGAAGATAATTTTCCTGACCAGCAGTTTCAAAAGGCTTTCCAGATAGGTCTCTCTCAGGGTCTCTACCGATCCAAACGATGTTTTAGTTCGTTCCAGAGAAGCACTTTTTTCGGCGGGACCTCCCTGAAACTCTGTTTCATACTACAAAGCAATTTCGAAATTAAATATGCAAACATTTACACCGGGATTTTCGGACCGAAAGTTCTAACAAACGGGAAAAAAGTATTGTGCTGTCCTGCGCTTTGAATAACCTTCCAAAGAGATGTTTTTCGATTTAATCCGTTCAGTACTTTTCGAGTAACGAGTTTCGTGCGTGTTTATTGAAATATGCAATTCTAGTCAGCAGTAAATATTTCACAGCACTTCCGATATTAAATAAACAAAGATTTGCACCGTTTTTTTTTCGAGTGAAAGTTCTAACAAACGCGAAACAAATATTTTAGCTGTCGTGTGCTTTAAAATACCTTTCGAAAGAGATCCTTTTCGCTTCAAGCCTTTCGGCACTTTCCGAGAAACGACTTTCAAGCAGGTTAGAAATTCGAGTCTTGGCACTTTGTGTTAATCATTCATTATTCATGCTGGGGAATGACACGGCTTCGGAGAAGCACGTATAATTTTCCTGCCCAGCTCTGAAAATGATTTCCAATGCTAACAGTGCGGCAGTTCAACTGAACAAACTTATTCTTTTTCTCTTAGCCCGCTAAATTTTCAATTTCTTATTTGGATAGACACAATCTGATGACCGTTGGCCATTGCTTGCGTGATCGGGAGCCTAGACTAAAAATAACCTTGACAGCGTGACGCGAAGCTTAAAATAGATTTAAAAAGATTATCATAGGGCACGGGGATATGTTCTCTCACCTCATTTTCTCTTGTCTATACTATATATTTGAGTCTTCGTCGTGATATTAGTTTATTGTTGGACAGTGTAAGCCAGGAGTCTGTGATAGAAGCCATATGTATTCTTTGCATACATCTGTATCTCTTAGCTCTCAGCTACCTTAAAGAAGTAAAAGATTTTTTTAGCGCCAGTACCTTAAGATCCTCTTTCTGATATTCAGCTGGTGGAAGATGGCGACACATCTGTGTTGGTCTTTGATGGGAGCGGTAGATGTAGATCTCTTGGAGTCGGCTGATGATCCTTCAGTAATACTTGTCAATTTTCTGTACGGAGCGTTCCTCGTAATGGGAGTCATTCTTCTTATCAACATGATGATTGCACTTCTGTCCAACACCTACCAGAAAGTACAGGTAGGATACTGATCTGCCGGCACTCTATAACAACAAGTTTTTTTTCTAGATTCCTTCTTGTGTAGAAAATTTGAAGTCGTTTGCTAATTGATTCATGTCGTCCTTAATGGCCGTCCCTACATATGATAGGCCAAGGCCAATTTCGATATATTAGTATTCTAATACATTCCAACCTTAAAGTGGTTCCTTTTTCTTTACAAACAGAAGCCTCAGTACATACACCGAGACAAGCTGAACAGAATGACGAGTACTAAACGCATTTCTTAAGAGGGTCTTTTGATTTCGTTAATGGCGACAATCGATAACCAAAACAAAACATATGTTACCTCATTATAGCAATGATGCCTTTAAAGATATATATTTTACGAAATCGGGCTTTGACTGGTACGACTTTTTCGTTTTTCGATTTCTGTTAGGACAACTCGCTGATGGAATGGTCATTTAAGAAAGCCATAACAATACAGACATACAGTTCCTGTCATCCAATACCAGTTCCCATTAACATCGTCTATTTCATGTTTAAATGCTGTGGGTGGCAAAAGTGTTTAAGTAGGTTCAGAAATCGGAAACAACGGATGCAGACTGCTCGGGTAAGTTTGTTTCTACTGATAGGTGAAGTATAGGTGTTCGGATCAATATCAATAGTTTAGGCCAAGAATTTCTACCGAATTTATACTTAAGGCGTTCCATTCGAACCCCGCCTTTCCCAGCAATATAAATTGTAAAATAACACAAGGTGACTTAAGACAAACTAGAACACCTGGATCAATATAAGTATCTGGGCAACTGCGCACCTATCCCTCCCCTAACCCACTGAACAGTAACACTAACCTATTAACTTATTACAACATGTTGGGTTAGGGGAGGGGTAGGTGCACAGTTGCCCAGATACTGATATTGATCCAGGTGTTCTAGTTTGTCTTAAGTCACCTTGTGTTATTTCACAATTTATGTTGCTGGGAAAGGCGGGGTCCGAATGAAACGCCTTAAGTATACTGAAATTCGGTAGACATTCTTGGCCTAAACGTCGTTGCAACGGGAAAAATCGCAAGTACATTCCAAAGGATAGATATGACTGCATTACGTATGCTTAAGAACCATCACGCGTATCAGATTCTAAGTTCAGCTAGGGAGCAAACCTAAATATAGAATTATGACATTAAAATCTCCTGCTCACTATTTTAGAAGAACGGCTTAGAGGTTGTTGTGGAGAGTCTGGAGTCCATTTACTTTGCTGAATACGGATATTTGTTTCCTCTAACAGGTGGGGAGAATTACAATTATGTGCTCTAGGATTACGTTTAGGGTCCTTAAATAGTCAAAGTACGGTCACGAAATAATAAAACTGTTGAGGGTTTTGAAGCGCTGAACACCGGAAATGACACGCCCATTTAATGATGGTTGCGTGGTAAAAAACCTGAACCAAAGTGTTTGTCAAGAGAAACATAGCATGACTTGAAAGGCCGGTTAGTACACATGCATCAATAAGTCGCAACTGATCCTAACTGTCACATTCTGCACAATATGAAACTTTCGTTCACTTTCCGTTACTTGAATGGTGCTGCTTCCTGCCGTTTCTGAAACTATGGTGCAGTACTAATTAACCCTTGATTATTGTCCATCTGGAGATATAAAAGCTTGAACTACCATGTACAGCGCAATAAACAGTCTTACATAAATTACCGATAAATAGCTTTCATTCTGAGTGGTTTTAAATTAATTTTCGTGAAACCAAAACCAAAGAATTTACTTTGAACAATCACAAAGGACACTACAATCCCATGAACAAATTAAAACAAACGAGCCATGATTGGTTTTCATTTAGATTGGATAACAAAGGAGTGCACATTTTGTGCATCAATCGCTTACCGCAGTTCTGCAAAACCAATTAAAACCCGAATAAACTTCGCCACTTTCAAGTGAGAGCCGCTTTACACAGACTTTTACTGGGCATTTGAGCTCAAAGTTATTAGGCTTTCAGAAGTTTTTATTTACTCTCTGAGGGCCAAGTTGTTTCTTTATTACTGATCTATGAGTCATTGTATCCTCTTTACACAAACTTTGTTACTTTCATAGACGAACGGAAACTGGATCGTGTTCTTCTTGAAACCGAGCGAAATCGGCAAATGGCCAACCAGATTGCACAAAGAACCTTTACAGCATCTCACAGTTCAGACAAAAACGTCCTTCCCACAGGTCCTCAGGTAGTGCAGCTCACAGCCGGCGATGTTACAGCCCTTTCTTTTTGGAAGCTGTTTGACTAAACCTTTTTAACACTATCCTTCTCTCTCTAGTTTAGTCATAGTTCGGAATATGTGAGGATGAATAATTGGTCGCTTCTACTCACAAGACAACAGCGTGGCTTAGCGCAGTACAACAAAGCAATGTGTAGCACATTACAGCACGATTCAAAACACCCCAGTAAAGCGAAGCCCAAAATAGCAAGCTCAGCGCAACACATGTGCACCCCACAACACTACACCACAGCCACTCTGCGATACGTTATATTGCGCATACCACGAAATCCATTCGATGAATTACAGTCCCATTCAGATATAGGAGCAACTTTAAGCTCAGACAACAACAGTGAAGGGGACCTACGGCCAGAGCCTTTAAATTTTGATCAAGAATTGTTCTTAGTTTTATAATGCTCAGCTCGCTTTGTACCGAAAGGCGTCCATTATAGCGGACGACTTATGCTTACAGGACACTACCATAAAAGAAGAGGGAAATACTGTTTTATTTCGAAGCCTTGCTTCACTGAGCTAC
>JAHPZR010055363.1:0-2500 GCA_019787425.1 Platygyra sinensis | reverse complement strand
TCTTCCTGTCAGCAAACTTTTCAGAAGAAATCTCTTGGAGCAATGTGTTTCGTAATGGTTTAGCTGGGTTTTAAGTTCAATCCCAAAAACAAAAACAGAGAAACTGTACCAAATGTCGTAATTGTAAAGCCATGTATTGACAACGAACACCCTACGAACAAGCGCTCTACAAGCAAGGAATGCTGTTGTTCGATTCAGCAGCCATATTGTGACGAGCAGAGAGCGAGGTAAAGTCGCTGTATATAAAAGCTATTGCTGTGTTTTCTTATATCAAGTTTGAATTTTCAGATACTTAATGTAATTTTCTAAACTCAGTTTAGTGGAAATAAACCATTAGCGGTTGGATGATTCTGTAAAACGATTTCACGCCATTGTGATTTATTATTGAGACTTAAAGTTCAACATTTAATTTAAGAAAAGCCTAAATAAATTATCTTTAATCACCGATTTTCAGTACCAAGATTGTCATTTAATAGTTGAACAAAATAAAAACATATTTTTACAAGAGTATTTTGGATTTTTTTCGTTCTTAGTCCAGCTGTTAGTCGTAATTTGCTGTGATGAAGTAATTGCTTTCGGAGGAGACTGCCATATTGAGGAAGAAGGGAGTGGTTAGTAGCCTGGAGGGAGTTAGCCTTAACTGAAGCATTATTTTTTCTTGTTTAAAAATGTTTTTCAACTCTAAATTTTGGTGTACTTTGAGATTACTACAGCTCAAAACTGAAGGGCAAACAATATAAATAGATTATTTAGCCAAAAAGTTACAAAACTGAAATTAATAATCTTGCTAATCCTTGGTTAGTTTAATCGGAGACTAATCTAGGTGTGGCTCAAGCTTTTATTGATCCCTAAGAGATGCCATCCTCCCTGGGCCATCCTAAAGCAGACCTACAAATAAAAGCTAAAAATGGTACCCAGTGCTTTTATCTAGGATTTCATACCTGATATTGATAGGCCTATGTATGACTGTATTTTTTTAAACTCTCACTTGTAACCCTAAGTGATACTTTGTTGAATACCTTAAGTCAGGGTTGTAGCCAGTATCAGGCAAATTCAGGCAATTGCCTCAACCATTTTTGTTTCCATTCCTGTTGTTTCTTTTTTTTATAGTAGAAAGTAAGTTGTTGTTAGGAAGAGAATTTAACTGTGGACATTGCCTCAGTAAAATTTTTTTGACGGTCGCTATGGCCTTGCTGTAAGAATTGGTATAACGCTATTGTAAATTTTGATTGCTTGTCAACTTTTTGTTGGAACAAAGGAATGGATGTACTAATCACAAGCCCCCTTGTGATATAAATGGTACTGCCCAATCCGTTGACCTCATTGCCTGCTGAAGACAAGCAGGCTGAGTAGTTGATGCATTGCAAATCTACATCTCTAGTGCCCTCATCATGAGACAAATGATAATACCCCAGTCCTATTTTCACAACCCTTAAGAGACAAGCATCCACAGCCTTTTCACATGAGAGTACCTTGGCTTGGAGTTTGCAATCCATTTATCAAGCTCAATAAGCTCTGTTTAGAAGTTACTTAATATCTGTCTGGATTTGTGTGCTTCTGTGTGAAACATGCTGGAGTGGACCATAACCCCTCAGGTGCCAATGGGTTAATTCATATCAGTTTTCTGTTCTGTTGGAATATTGAATTAGGATAACATTTTTGTTTTGTGCATCTCTCTCCTGTTTCTAAATGAGGCCTGCTTACTTGGAAACCAAAAACAGGATTTCTATTTTTACATTCAGTCCATGTACTGTATGCCCGGACTGTATGTCATATTTAAGTATTGATCCACGTAAAAAGTAGGCAGGAACTTGGCAAAGTCGATTAAAAGATGAGAAAAAATAATTTCTAACTTCAGTTAAATTGGTGCATCTGATTGGCTGATATTGAAAAATCGTAGAAAAAAAACAGCAACATAAAAGTGACATCAACAACATTTTTTCTTGACGTGCCCCATTCCTCTAAAATCTACCTCCCGATAAAATTTTAGCTTTGTTCTATGTGCCAATCAAAAGTTAGTCTTTGGATGGATCAAAAATTGGTAAGTTTAAGATGTGCTATATTTACAAATGCAACAAATTCAAAGCCTAAATGAAAAGATGTTAGAACAGAATCCAATATACCTATTTGTCAATATGAAATTCAAATTTTGCACTTTTTGTATGTGGACCAATGACATAATTTAATTTGATTAGAGTGATCAGTGCCTGAATAATAACTGCCACTATTTCCACTTTTGCCTACTTGCTGCATGGAGCATTACGTCATCTAAAGGTTGGCACACACTACGGGACTAGTTGCAGGGACTTGCTTTGAAGACCAGTCCCTTAATGTGTATTCGTATTTTGCATCGAAAACCACATTTTTGGTCCCTGCGACTAGTCCCACGAATTAAGCTGGTTTGATTTCTGGGACTAGTCTCGGGGACCAATAGTCTCACAAATCGGTAAATTTTCTAGTGTGTGCACACTAAGGGATAAGTCCTTGCGACTAGTCCCCT
>JAHPZR010055362.1:27500-32334 GCA_019787425.1 Platygyra sinensis | reverse complement strand
AGCAAGCCAGGAAAGAAATACCATAAAGAAATACCGTGAATCTGATCGGATTCTTCACCTTGTCGAAATGACTGAGATAGTGTGATCTTTTTTGGCATGTTGATAAACGGCCTAGTTATATTAACGCATACATGTATAGAGCCAAATATACCTATGAAATAGATGTATGAAGTTGAGCTTTGCTCACAGTCACAGATCTGTTTAAGTGCTTGGATAAATGGCTCTACTATATATTTCATAGCACACCTATGCCATGCATCTGAAGTTGTCTTAGGGATACTTATCATGTCCTCCTGATTACCGATTCGTTTTAGTGGACGGCTCGGGTCGTCCAATTTGGGAATTTCTGGAAAGAAGTCTTCTCTTCAAGACCTGAATACACAGCAGATAAGTTCCTTCGTTACACGGCAATTTTTTAACCATTTCCGCCTTAATTGTCGTATCTTTTAAACAATGTCTGGGTAAAATTACGGCGAGAAAATAACTTCGACGGCTAGTCCAGTTTGGCGCGTTCGGTGGTGGGACAAAATCATTTAGGAACACTTTTCCTTGTAAAAGTTTTGTAATTTCTATCAAAATAAAAAACCAGCAAAACTGAAGATTTTTTGAACTTATCTCGCCAGTTTGACAACCCGCCAAGGCATTCATCCACTTCGGATGGTTAAAGCAATGGATTCGATAACTACCAGGCATCGCTTGCCTCACGGTTTATATGCAGTCACAAGGCTCTAAATAAAATGTAAACATGGAATAAAATAAAGGATTTAATTTGGGAGCACTGGAAACTGAAAAAAACCTTTAATAGCATAGGAGCTGGCAGGGAAATCTTCCATCTCAGTAAATAAACCTGTGTGGATTTTGCTACAGTGAAATTTACATGGTGACAGAGAACAGCAACCTGTGTACGATGGCCAAATTTAAGATGCTTCGTCAACATTTGCAAAGGCACTTGCCAGGACGAGTTGAGTTGTATTCGTTTAGGATAATGCCAGGTGAATAATTAAGTCGCACACAGTCAAAAGAAATATAATAATGATAAAAATATGAATGTTTGGATCGTATCGTTCGGGAAGAAGGTTTGAAAAAGAAAAATTTTTAGTCTTTTTATGGATGAAAACAAATTCAAAATATGCCGGACCAAATAAAGAATAAACTTAAGGTTTCGTCGTATTTCAATATAATTAAAATGACCCAGACCTTTGTCCAAAAGTATTGTCGCAAATGATTGGCACAATACTAAACGTGCAGGCTCAGACATGGTATGTTGTTTCGTAATTTTGGTAGCAGGTGGATAGTTTCAAAGACAATTTAAATAATTAATAATATTTGACCCAGCACCATCCACGAAACAACTCTATTTGATGAATTTACACAGTGAAAGTCTAGACCGGCTAGACTGGAGCAATATTAGTTTATTGCCTAAATGAATGGAAATGCATGAAGAATTTTTTTTTTTAAAAAAAGTTTTGTTTGAATTCTACTAAACATGTACAGTCAGTACCGTTGTTTTTCCGAGACAAAACGGTAGAAGAATAAATTCACCAAGGCTTTGATCAAACTGGATGTTTCCATGACGATCATTTTTTGACAGATACGCTTGTTCTCTTACAATTTCCTGCTAAAACCCAAATGCCAGTATTTTAGCATAGACTTATTAATGTATCTTTCGAAGTACCGAAATGTGGAAAATGTAGAGGACAGATTTAACGACGTTTTTTTCACCTCAAATTATTTCAAAGTTGGCGCGTTGCTTTATTAAAAAGTCAGTAAACTTTTGATATGCATTGCACGCTACAGATTCGATTCCAGTGTCATTTAAAAAACAATTAATTAATGAAAGATATTCTTTGTTTCATTTCTTTCTCTGAAGTGAGATACCTGTCTATGTAAAGTCAAGCCATGTATCTGAAATTACTCAAGGATTTCAGTAATCATCACTACAAGTCTTCAAGTCATTCTCCGAGTAGTATTGCCTGATTTCATACGGTGGGGGCCTGGGTATGAGTCTGTGTATTATGGGATTAACAACACAAGACCCGGCATATATTCAAAAAGAGCACACTGAGCTTTACAAAATCTTTAAGTTTCGTGTTAATTGGGCCAATATTGAACAAGATACAGCCATTCAAAACCTTCAAAATTTAGTAACAAATGTATGGATTGCCGGACACTCGTCCGGAAATCCAGACATTTCTTTGCAAATTTTGAAGTTTTAAATGGCTGTATCTTGTATCACGGTATGAAATCTGGCAATGGCACGTAAATTACGATATCATTTTTCATGTAAATCACATTAGGGAACCAATCAGCCGGCGAGTAATATAATCATGTTTTATAAACGCAAATAATCCTGAACTTCTTTTTATTAACACTGCTTAGTCACCTGCCTGTCAAACAGCAAAATATACGTCCTTTAATATACGTGTTGGTAGCACTACAGGTGTTTTCAGTGCTTGCTTATCATTGAAAACACTGGCTTCAATCTCTTCGTTGTCGTTAATATAATCACAACTACAATTGACCAAGAGCAAGAAAACACAACTCGTGTTCATGGTATGTATGGCTCTAGAAATTTATCCATCCTGTGTTTTGTCTTCCTGTTTCTATGCTTTCTTTCCTTTATTAATTTTGGTTAAACAAGTGCTGAGTGTTATTAGAAAGAGGGCGCCCGAGAAGTGCGTTAATAAAGAAGAGTGATTGTTCAGATCTTGTTCAATACAACTCGAACAGTTTTTTTGTGAAATCCAGAAACCAAATTCAGCGACATTGAGGCCGAGCTGTCTGCCTTGAGCATTGTCGTTTTTTCCTCAAATTATTTTGTTCTCACGTACAAGTGGAAAAATCATAAGGAACACTTTTCCTTTGTAAAATCCTTGTTATTTCTACCAAAATAAAACACCAACAAAACTGAAGATATATTTTGAAGTTATCTCACCAGTTTGACAGCCCGTCAAGGAATTATAATAATAACAACTTAAAGGGCATTTGACACCCTTCTGCGCATGTGCAGCAATTTGATTTCTCATCCGACGGAACAGTTTTCAAAGTTGTTATTTGTGAGAAAAATCCTCCTCCATCGACCTTGTGAGGCGTATGAAAATAGTAATACCAATATCGAAGAACTGTTTAGTCATCCATGAAAGATTTAAAAGTCGTATTTTGTGTTTTGAGTTGAATGCTGTCGAGAAATACAATGTCCTCGAGAGCGTTTTCGAAGCGGCTAGAGACGAAAGCTACTTTCACCTCGTAGCCGTCCTGTTCGAAAAAAAAAGACAAAAAACGAAGAAAAGATGCAAGTGCAAGGACGAAAATGGGAAACTTTGTATATATAGCTGCAGATATGCGTGCAAGTTGGAAGAAAGTAAAGCGTATGTGGTTGTAATCAACGGACACGGCCTTCACATAACATAAACATGCTATGCTAAATATTCTTTACAAACAAAAGGCCAAAAGCCGGCGGATAAAGAGATGTTCGAAAAGCACGTGCAACTCTAAGCTGACCCTCGTGGCGCTCGTCAAAGTATTACGGTTTCTATTGGTTTAAAAAAATTGGGGTCATTCAAGACCGCATATGCGCTTTATCGTGACAATGGCCCTTTAAAAAACTTATATAGCGCATTTTCCATAAAAATGATCAAATGCGATTAACATGTGATAAAATTAAAAGATTTATAATATACTTAACAAATAAAGAAGCCTAAGCCGTGTATTACACTGTGATAAAACACGATGGTCATTTGAGAACACAAAGGAAATGTAGAAAACACGAGCTGCAGACGACTGTTTTCTACATTTCTCGAGTGTTCTCAAATGACCGGAGTGTTTTATCACAGTGTAATACACGGCTTAGGCTTCTTCATTTGCTTTAAAATATAGATTTTACGCGCGCAAAACAATAAAACACGCTTTTTCTATGTTTTATACTCTCATAAAACAGAGGTTTTTGACCAATCAGAGCGCCCGCAGGGTCCTTTCTCTATATTTTAAAGTATCAAATAATACACACTATGAAATAAATATATAACACGTACTTAAAAAGAAAAATAAACAAAATTTAGAAAAAAGCGTTGCTAAACAGGTGCGTCTTAGGTGGCGCTGGAAAGTATTTATGTCAGAGATAGAGCGGATTTCACGCGGCAAAGCGTTCCAGAATTTTGGGGCAGTTATCTAAAACGACATATCATCTAAAGCAGTTGTAAACTGGTCCTAGTTCGACAAGATGGCGGATCCAGTAGGAAACCATTCACCCGGGTGGTTAAAGCAATGGATTCGATAATTACCAGGCATCGCTTGCTTCAGTTCATTATATGTTGCCACTCGAGAAAGGCTAACTAAAGCGTTAATATAGGACAAAACAAATGGGATAAAATAAAGGATTTAATTTGGGAGCACTGTAAACTGAAAAAACCTTTTTTCTTATCTGCATGGGAGCTAGCAGGAAAACCTTCCATCTGTAAAATAAGGTTGCGGATTTTACTGCAGTGAAATTTACCTGGCGGGCAGAAAAACAACAATCTGTGTACGATGGCCCAATTTAAGATATGCGCAAAATGAAAAGAAATAATGATAAAAATCTGAATGTTTGGGTCGTATCGTTCGTTTGAAAAACAGCACTTTCAGTCTTTCTATGGATGAAAACAAGTTAAAAATATACATAATAAGCTTAAGGCTTCGTGGCATTTCACTATAATTAAAATGACCCATATCTTTATTGAAAAGCATTGTCACAAATTATTGGCAGAATACAAAAGGTGCAGGCTAACATGGTATGTTTTTTCGTAATTTTGGTAGCAGGTGGATAGTTTTAAAGACAATTTAAATAATTAGTCGATAT
>JAHPZR010055362.1:17500-22500 GCA_019787425.1 Platygyra sinensis | reverse complement strand
TTAACACTCGGAGGGTTGGGAGAATTCTCGAAAGTTATACAAACCCTCGACTACGTCTCAGGTTTGCATAACTATCTAGAATTCTCCCAACCCTCCTCGTGTTTCACCACCTTCACCTATCCTCTTCGTACCTTCGTGGCACATAAGTCCTTCACAGAGCTTTTCCACTCCTCTCGATTGGTTGCTGCGGTCCACACCTCCTCCCAGGACCTCCAACCTGCCTCTTGCCTTCCATCAATTCTCTCCTATGAGGTACTGCCACAGTTCCCCTTTGAAATAGTGAATACACTCTGCTTCTGGTTTTTGTAATAAGTCTTTTTCTTTACGGGAGAGGGGTATCAGCCCTCTGCCCATCACCCAACCTGGAGGGCCAGGGCTCGTGTTTAGATGAGGCTATGTAAACACGCTGCACGTTGTCCTCAGCTTTAGCCGGTTTGATTTTATTGCCTGTTCTAATTCTCTTTCAAAGTCTTCCAACATTTGTGCCAATTTTTATTATTAGTATAGGTAATCATACGGTTTCGAGTTCAATTTGGAATTAATTTGCACTAGTGAGTTTTTCAAAAAGCTGAAGCAATTTTAGCTTTTTGAAAAACTCACAAGTGTAAATTAATTCAAACTGAACGAGAAAAAATCGTATGATTACTTATTAGCAATAATATACGTGAAAAAATTCGAGTGGAGGAAGTACCGGGAGATCTTTCTTGAAGCCATTTTTTCGTATTCGAAAAATCTTTTTTCAAAGTTTCCCTACAAAATTTTTGTCACCGTTTTACTTGATATCATTGGCATAATCCAGAATTCCGATGTGTAATTTGCACTGGTGTTACACTTTTTGCACCAGTGTTATACCTTTTGTACTTGAACTGCACTGCTCTCAGCCAATCAGAATCGTGTATTTTTTTCATGTATATTATTATAGAGATAATCAGCGAAACACAAAGATGGTGGACTTTTTATTTTCTGTTATTCAGAGAGTCACTTGACAATTTTTTTTCCTATACTAATAATTTCGGTCAAAAATGAACTTTCCACAGCAATATGTCCTACCGCAGACTGGCTCCTCTTTAATTATTCATGTTTCAAGGCGTTTACTGAAGAGATCAACTGGTTCAAAGCTCAACAAAACTGCCGAGTTTTAAACAGTAATCTGACGTCCATACACAGCAGCGAAGAAAACGATTTCGTCCGTAATCAAGTGGCTGCCTTTGCTGAGAACGTATGGATCGGACTTACCAACTTGGAAAACATGAAAGCTGTTTACGAATGGGTTGATGGATCTAACGTGTCATTTACCAACTGGGTGCCAGGAGAACCGAATAATCTTAGTGGCTCTGAAAATTGCACAAATTTAAATATTACGTCTGGTCAATGGAATGGTCTGGACTGCGGCCTTCATAACCGTAGTTATGTCTGTGGCAAGCCATGGTACCCGTGAATCACTTGCTTTGCAGCTCTGAGACCTGCGGAGATGATAAAAGTCTTTAGCCTCGTTAGTACGTATTTATTTGCCATACTGGTGTAAATTCATCATTTGTAATTAACTCACTGTACATGCATGATCATGAATACATATGGCGCGCGCCGCCGCAGTTGTCCGTTTCGTAAACGGTCGATGCCATTTTCGCGACACTTAAAAAATTTTTAACTATCAACAAATTTTCTCTACTAAATTAAAGAAAAGGGAAGCTATGTAAGCAATCACCCAGTATCGAACCCGAAACCTCTGTTTCCTACCATCCCTCTTATACCACTACACTACCAGGTTGATCTGCCAAATTTCCGCAAAATTTAATTATAAAACGTGACTTTCTTAAGTATATCAGTTAAAATGGAGTTGCCCCAACTGCAGCAAATAAGAGCTAACCGCAAGCACACCAGCTGTGAATATAAACAATTAAGCATTTGGTGAGCGCATTTTAACTCCATCAACAGGCCTAAACTAAAGCAGATATAGCATCGTCCATTCTGAAAGGTTTGGTTGCCAACAATGGCATCGACTGTTAAAAGTGACATCGACCGTTAACGAAACTGAAATCAGCCGCGCCGTTTTCAATTCCTCCAGCTTGAAGATTGTTTTGGCGAACAATTTCTCCCGATTAGTGTGGCGGTAGGCCTCATCGTAGAAATAAAGCTAAATTTTCGTTGGCGAAGTTTGACGGGTTTGAATCTTTTGGTTTCAAGGCCCTGGTACAGCACTGCGTGCAGTAGACTCCCAATGTCTAACTTGCATCGCTTAGTGAAGTAAACATTATTCAAATCTGAACGCTGTCTTGTAACTGGCGATGGCAGTACTTTTCTGTTGGGGCATATCTTCCAAAAAACGTGGGTTTTCATTACAATATTGCACATGTAGAAGTAAAATTTCTCTTTCTTTTAGTATCTCCTTTATATAACAGCAACATTTATTTACACCAAAAAAGAAATGAGATAAAAGTAATGCATAAGATTTGAAACTTGTAAATAAGGTATAATTAGCTGCCTATAATAACCATAACGGCTAAGAGCATTAGGCACAACTATCTATGAAATATAATAAAGAAAAATCAATTTCAAGATAGACATATAAGCCAATGAATAAATTATTGCGCGAAATAATATTTATAGATTAGTTTTTTCAGTCATTGTTTAGATGATTAGTAGGAAAATAAATTCAAAACAGAGAAAAACACCAGTTTCAATGTATACCTGGAAATTTAGTCCCAACCTAATAACGTTACACACACCGTCCTCAATCAAGACATGTAAGACAGCTTAATTTGTCCATCTCAAATAGCGATAAACTTTTGCCGTATACAATGAATAACACTTTCCTGTTAATTTTTTTTTTGTGGTTAACTGAGAAGCATTGTGGCATGTCGAATCAATTTCGTTGTCATGTCATTATTACATACCTCTTACTAACCGAGTTCGAGGTCCGTACTGTAAGTTACGGAACGAATTTATGGCCCAAGCGCGAGGCGCGCGGGCCATAAATCATGAAGGGGAAAAAACGAGGATGCGTAACTTACAGTACGGACCGAGAAAACAAGGTTAGTAAAATATTCATTATATCTATAATGTGCCTGAGGGATTCGGGAACGATTTTTATTGAAGCGGAAAGGCCTAAAATGTCTTACGCACCTCGAAAGCATAAGGAGTCAATTTGAAATCGTTTTTAAGTCGTTCACACGCGTTAATACACAATTTAGAGTAATAAAAAAGTTTTAAACTTTTACTTCCCATAAAAGTTAAGAACAGTACAGTTGAGTACGGCTTGCTAAATTAACCAATTACAACGCTCGTACGAACTAATTTCACGTATTGAAAGACAGCAATTATGTACATATATGAATAATAAATGCATGTAATAAATAATTATAATAATAATAATAATAATAATGACAATAACAGTAGTAGTAGTAGTAATATTAATAGTAATAATAATAATAATAAATAATAATAATAAATAATAATAATAATAATAGTAATATAAATTTATATTCTTATAGCAAGTTTTCACTGAAGTTAACGGGCTGCGCTCACGCGCCCCGTCATGATACTATTCTAATTTCATTTGGTAGAATTCTACTAGTATACTAATGGAAATGCTGTAATCTAATTGGCTGAGCCATTGCACACTATCAGCCATTAGTGTGCAGTGGCTGGAGCTCGTTTACAAAATAACGACTTTTTTTCGTTTTGCTTAAGTTTTAGAGGAAACTTTTGATGAAAATGGATTATTAAATTCCTGAAAAGACTAATCGAAGGACATTTACGGTTTCTTGATTTAAAAAAAGGTTGAAATTACTGAAAAAATGATATGCGCGCGTACACACTTGAATTTTGAATGACAATTCAATCCGAGCGATCTTTCTAAGGCGCAAAGTTCAATAATACGTCGAGAAATAACTTGAAACCGTTATTTGAACTTACTTTTAGTAAAAATTCTACTAAAACAATTAGATTATTCGCTCTCGATTCCAATGAGGTGATAGTTGATGAGGCCGAAGGCATAGAAATCTCGAGCTCATAATCTAATTGTTAATTAGTTTAAATTTACCGTAGTCTATGGTGAATCCGTGAATTTGATTGGCTATATTACCGTTTTCTATCTGCTGACAGTCAACAGTTACGCATCAGTGCACATCGCGCATCACGTTTGAGCCTGATGTAACATAATAAAACAGTTCTTTTCTACGCGTTACTTGACATTTTTTTCTTTTTGCGCAATGAGACTACGGTTTCGTCAACTCGGCTGCGCCTTGTTGACTATCTGCTCGTAGAAAACTCGGGCTCGTAGTCTAATTATTAAATAGCGCACAAAAGTTGTAACTGCGGCATAATAAAGGCTTACTAGCAAATCCAACTAAATAAAGGACTATAAATAAAACTAAAAAATTCTAAAAGCTAAAAGATTTCAAAAGAGTTAAAATTAAACAAAAAGCCTTTCTTTCGCTTTTCCGTCAAAAATATGTTTTGGCATGGCGATTGAACTCACGAATATCATTGCAAGACTGGATCTAAGTGAGGCAGGAAAGAAGTTAAAGGCCTTTCAAGCCTTTGAGGCGCACTTTTTTTTGAGGCAATCGCTGGTTGAACTTTTCTATTTCGTGACTTTCAGCTTCCCTACTAAAAACTTAAAGCTCTTTTGTACTTTTGTTTTAATATGTTAGTCGCCCAACGGAAAATAATTGAAGGTTGCAAGCCCTTTAATGCTGTATGTTTTTCAGGTGAGCGGCTAAAGGGATTACGTACCATTCGAATTAAGTGTTGTTCGTACATTATCATTTGTGAACAGCTCTCTAAATCCTCTCTGGTATTGCTGGCGTATTGGGGAAATACGACGAGAAATACGGAAGTTATTTTTTAAAAGCGCTGTAGATGATATATCGACTACTGGGACGACTGCCAGAGCGAGCTATGTGTGTAGGAATGGCGGTCTTCATTCAGTGAACAACTCCGAGGTATTCACAAAAGAGAACAGTGTCGCTCCTGCAGAGATTCGAGTGAGTCAAGCT
>JAHPZR010055362.1:10000-12500 GCA_019787425.1 Platygyra sinensis | reverse complement strand
AAACCCGTCAAACTTCGCCAACGAAAATTTAGCTTTATTTCTACGATGAGGCCTACCGCCACACTAATCGGGAGAAATTGTTCGCCAAAACAATCTTCAAGCTGGAGGAATTGAAAACGGCGCGGCTGATTTCAGTTTCGTTAACGGTCGATGTCACTTTTAACAGTCGATGCCATTGTTGGCAACCAAACCTTTCAGAATGGACGATGCTATATCTGCTTTAGTTTAGGCCTGTTGATGGAGTTAAAATGCGCTCACCAAATGCTTAATTGTTTATATTCACAGCTGGTGTGCTTGCGGTTAGCTCTTATTTGCTGCAGTTGGGGCAACTCCATTTTAACTGATATACTTAAGAAAGTCACGTTTTATAATTAAATTTTGCGGAAATTTGGCAGATCAACCTGGTAGTGTAGTGGTATAAGAGGGATGGTAGGAAACAGAGGTTTCGGGTTCGATACTGGGTGATTGCTTACATAGCTTCCCTTTTCTTTAATTTAGTAGAGAAAATTTGTTGATAGTTAAAAATTTTTTAAGTGTCGCGAAAATGGCATCGACCGTTTACGAAACGGACAACTGCGGCGGCGCGCGCCATATGTATTCATGATCATGCATGTACAGTGAGTTAATTACAAATGATGAATTTACACCAGTATGGCAAATAAATACGTACTAACGAGGCTAAAGACTTTTATCATCTCCGCAGGTCTCAGAGCTGCAAAGCAAGTGATTCACGGGTACCATGGCTTGCCACAGACATAACTACGGTTATGAAGGCCGCAGTCCAGACCATTCCATTGACCAGACGTAATATTTAAATTTGTGCAATTTTCAGAGCCACTAAGATTATTCGGTTCTCCTGGCACCCAGTTGGTAAATGACACGTTAGATCCATCAACCCATTCGTAAACAGCTTTCATGTTTTCCAAGTTGGTAAGTCCGATCCATACGTTCTCAGCAAAGGCAGCCACTTGATTACGGACGAAATCGTTTTCTTCGCTGCTGTGTATGGACGTCAGATTACTGTTTAAAACTCGGCAGTTTTGTTGAGCTTTGAACCAGTTGATCTCTTCAGTAAACGCCTTGAAACATGAATAATTAAAGAGGAGCCAGTCTGCGGTAGGACATATTGCTGTGGAAAGTTCATTTTTGACCGAAATTATTAGTATAGGAAAAAAAATTGTCAAGTGACTCTCTGAATAACAGAAAATAAAAAGTCCACCATCTTTGTGTTTCGCTGATTATCTCTATAATAATATACATGAAAAAAATACACGATTCTGATTGGCTGAGAGCAGTGCAGTTCAAGTACAAAAGGTATAACACTGGTGCAAAAAGTGTAACACCAGTGCAAATTACACATCGGAATTCTGGATTATGCCAATGATATCAAGTAAAACGGTGACAAAAATTTTGTAGGGAAACTTTGAAAAAAGATTTTTCGAATACGAAAAAATGGCTTCAAGAAAGATCTCCCGGTACTTCCTCCACTCGAATTTTTTCACGTATATTATTGCTAATAAGTAATCATACGATTTTTTCTCGTTCAGTTTGAATTAATTTACACTTGTGAGTTTTTCAAAAAGCTAAAATTGCTTCAGCTTTTTGAAAAACTCACTAGTGCAAATTAATTCCAAATTGAACTCGAAACCGTATGATTACCTATACTAATAATAAAAATTGGCACAAATGTTGGAAGACTTTGAAAGAGAATTAGAACAGGCAATAAAATCAAACCGGCTAAAGCTGAGGACAACGTGCAGCGTGTTTACATAGCCTCATCTAAACACGAGCCCTGGCCCTCCAGGTTGGGTGATGGGCAGAGGGCTGATACCCCTCTCCCGTAAAGAAAAAGACTTATTACAAAAAACCAGAAGCAGAGTGTATTCACTATTTCAAAGGGGAACTGTGGCAGTACCTCATAGGAGAGAATTGATGGAAGGCAAGAGGCAGGTTGGAGGTCCTGGAGGAGGTGTGGACCGCAGCAACCAATCGAGAGGAGTGGAAAAGCTCTGTGAAGGACTTATGTGCCACGAAGGTACGAAGAGGATAGGTGAAGGTGGTGAAACACGAGGAGGGTTGGGAGAATTCTAGATAGTTATGCAAACCTGAGACGTAGTCGAGGGTTTGTATAACTTTCGAGAATTCTCCCAACCCTCCGAGTGTTAAGATGAAGCTCTCGGAAAAAGTTCTCTATTACTTTTATAAAATAATTCTTAAAAATACACGCAAATCTGAAACGTCACAACCGTGTTTACATACTCTCGTCTAAACACGCCTATTGATTAATGAGAGCGCGCGTAGCGCGCTAGCATGATTAAAGAGGTTTAATCTTCCTCGATAAAAATTGACGGATTTAAAATATACTGTGGTCGGTAAATTTGAAGTTACAAACTGACTTAAAATGGCATAGAGACTGCCATTGCAAATACGTAAAACGTCAGATGTGATAGCGGCGACATGCCAGAGATTGATAGCACGTTGATATGGGTTTCAAGCTACA
>JAHPZR010055362.1:0-5000 GCA_019787425.1 Platygyra sinensis | reverse complement strand
CGCCAGGTAAATTTCACTGCAGTAAAATCCGCAACCTTATTTTACAGATGGAAGGTTTTCCTGCTAGCTCCCATGCAGATAAGAAAAAAGGTTTTTTCAGTTTACAGTGCTCCCAAATTAAATCCTTTATTTTATCCCATTTGTTTTGTCCTATATTAACGCTTTAGTTAGCCTTTCTCGAGTGGCAACATATAATGAACTGAAGCAAGCGATGCCTGGTAATTATCGAATCCATTGCTTTAACCACCCGGGTGAATGGTTTCCTACTGGATCCGCCATCTTGTCGAACTAGGACCAGTTTACAACTGCTTTAGATGATATGTCGTTTTAGATAACTGCCCCAAAATTCTGGAACGCTTTGCCGCGTGAAATCCGCTCTATCTCTGACATAAATACTTTCCAGCGCCACCTAAGACGCACCTGTTTAGCAACGCTTTTTTCTAAATTTTGTTTATTTTTCTTTTTAAGTACGTGTTATATATTTATTTCATAGTGTGTATTATTTGATACTTTAAAATATAGAGAAAGGACCCTGCGGGCGCTCTGATTGGTCAAAAACCTCTGTTTTATGAGAGTATAAAACATAGAAAAAGCGTGTTTTATTGTTTTGCGCGCGTAAAATCTATATTTTAAAGCAAATGAAGAAGCCTAAGCCGTGTATTACACTGTGATAAAACACTCCGGTCATTTGAGAACACTCGAGAAATGTAGAAAACAGTCGTCTGCAGCTCGTGTTTTCTACATTTCCTTTGTGTTCTCAAATGACCATCGTGTTTTATCACAGTGTAATACACGGCTTAGGCTTCTTTATTTGTTAAGTATATTATAAATCTTTTAATTTTATCACATGTTAATCGCATTTGATCATTTTTATGGAAAATGCGCTATATAAGTTTTTTAAAGGGCCATTGTCACGATAAAGCGCATATGCGGTCTTGAATGACCCCAATTTTTTTAAACCAATAGAAACCGTAATACTTTGACGAGCGCCACGAGGGTCAGCTTAGAGTTGCACGTGCTTTTCGAACATCTCTTTATCCGCCGGCTTTTGGCCTTTTGTTTGTAAAGAATATTTAGCATAGCATGTTTATGTTATGTGAAGGCCGTGTCCGTTGATTACAACCACATACGCTTTACTTTCTTCCAACTTGCACGCATATCTGCAGCTATATATACAAAGTTTCCCATTTTCGTCCTTGCACTTGCATCTTTTCTTCGTTTTTTGTCTTTTTTTTTCGAACAGGACGGCTACGAGGTGAAAGTAGCTTTCGTCTCTAGCCGCTTCGAAAACGCTCTCGAGGACATTGTATTTCTCGACAGCATTCAACTCAAAACACAAAATACGACTTTTAAATCTTTCATGGATGACTAAACAGTTCTTCGATATTGGTATTACTATTTTCATACGCCTCACAAGGTCGATGGAGGAGGATTTTTCTCACAAATAACAACTTTGAAAACTGTTCCGTCGGATGAGAAATCAAATTGCTGCACATGCGCAGAAGGGTGTCAAATGCCCTTTAAGTTGTTATTATTATAATTCCTTGACGGGCTGTCAAACTGGTGAGATAACTTCAAAATATATCTTCAGTTTTGTTGGTGTTTTATTTTGGTAGAAATAACAAGGATTTTACAAAGGAAAAGTGTTCCTTATGATTTTTCCACTTGTACGTGAGAACAAAATAATTTGAGGAAAAAACGACAATGCTCAAGGCAGACAGCTCGGCCTCAATGTCGCTGAATTTGGTTTCTGGATTTCACAAAAAAACTGTTCGAGTTGTATTGAACAAGATCTGAACAATCACTCTTCTTTATTAACGCACTTCTCGGGCGCCCTCTTTCTAATAACACTCAGCACTTGTTTAACCAAAATTAATAAAGGAAAGAAAGCATAGAAACAGGAAGACAAAACACAGGATGGATAAATTTCTAGAGCCATACATACCATGAACACGAGTTGTGTTTTCTTGCTCTTGGTCAATTGTAGTTGTGATTATATTAACGACAACGAAGAGATTGAAGCCAGTGTTTTCAATGATAAGCAAGCACTGAAAACACCTGTAGTGCTACCAACACGTATATTAAAGGACGTATATTTTGCTGTTTGACAGGCAGGTGACTAAGCAGTGTTAATAAAAAGAAGTTCAGGATTATTTGCGTTTATAAAACATGATTATATTACTCGCCGGCTGATTGGTTCCCTAATGTGATTTACATGAAAAATGATATCGTAATTTACGTGCCATTGCCAGATTTCATACCGTGATACAAGATACAGCCATTTAAAACTTCAAAATTTGCAAAGAAATGTCTGGATTTCCGGACGAGTGTCCGGCAATCCATACATTTGTTACTAAATTTTGAAGGTTTTGAATGGCTGTATCTTGTTCAATATTGGCCCAATTAACACGAAACTTAAAGATTTTGTAAAGCTCAGTGTGCTCTTTTTGAATATATGCCGGGTCTTGTGTTGTTAATCCCATAATACACAGACTCATACCCAGGCCCCCACCGTATGAAATCAGGCAATACTACTCGGAGAATGACTTGAAGACTTGTAGTGATGATTACTGAAATCCTTGAGTAATTTCAGATACATGGCTTGACTTTACATAGACAGGTATCTCACTTCAGAGAAAGAAATGAAACAAAGAATATCTTTCATTAATTAATTGTTTTTTAAATGACACTGGAATCGAATCTGTAGCGTGCAATGCATATCAAAAGTTTACTGACTTTTTAATAAAGCAACGCGCCAACTTTGAAATAATTTGAGGTGAAAAAAACGTCGTTAAATCTGTCCTCTACATTTTCCACATTTCGGTACTTCGAAAGATACATTAATAAGTCTATGCTAAAATACTGGCATTTGGGTTTTAGCAGGAAATTGTAAGAGAACAAGCGTATCTGTCAAAAAATGATCGTCATGGAAACATCCAGTTTGATCAAAGCCTTGGTGAATTTATTCTTCTACCGTTTTGTCTCGGAAAAACAACGGTACTGACTGTACATGTTTAGTAGAATTCAAACAAAACTTTTTTTAAAAAAAAAAATTCTTCATGCATTTCCATTCATTTAGGCAATAAACTAATATTGCTCCAGTCTAGCCGGTCTAGACTTTCACTGTGTAAATTCATCAAATAGAGTTGTTTCGTGGATGGTGCTGGGTCAAATATTATTAATTATTTAAATTGTCTTTGAAACTATCCACCTGCTACCAAAATTACGAAAACAACATACCATGTCTGAGCCTGCACGTTTAGTATTGTGCCAATCATTTGCGACAATACTTTTGGACAAAGGTCTGGGTCATTTTAATTATATTGAAATACGACGAAACCTTAAGTTTATTCTTTATTTGGTCCGGCATATTTTGAATTTGTTTTCATCCATAAAAAGACTAAAAATTTTTCTTTTTCAAACCTTCTTCCCGAACGATACGATCCAAACATTCATATTTTTATCATTATTATATTTCTTTTGACTGTGTGCGACTTAATTATTCACCTGGCATTATCCTAAACGAATACAACTCAACTCGTCCTGGCAAGTGCCTTTGCAAATGTTGACGAAGCATCTTAAATTTGGCCATCGTACACAGGTTGCTGTTCTCTGTCACCATGTAAATTTCACTGTAGCAAAATCCACACAGGTTTATTTACTGAGATGGAAGATTTCCCTGCCAGCTCCTATGCTATTAAAGGTTTTTTTCAGTTTCCAGTGCTCCCAAATTAAATCCTTTATTTTATTCCATGTTTACATTTTATTTAGAGCCTTGTGACTGCATATAAACCGTGAGGCAAGCGATGCCTGGTAGTTATCGAATCCATTGCTTTAACCATCCGAAGTGGATGAATGCCTTGGCGGGTTGTCAAACTGGCGAGATAAGTTCAAAAAATCTTCAGTTTTGCTGGTTTTTTATTTTGATAGAAATTACAAAACTTTTACAAGGAAAAGTGTTCCTAAATGATTTTGTCCCACCACCGAACGCGCCAAACTGGACTAGCCGTCGAAGTTATTTTCTCGCCGTAATTTTACCCAGACATTGTTTAAAAGATACGACAATTAAGGCGGAAATGGTTAAAAAATTGCCGTGTAACGAAGGAACTTATCTGCTGTGTATTCAGGTCTTGAAGAGAAGACTTCTTTCCAGAAATTCCCAAATTGGACGACCCGAGCCGTCCACTAAAACGAATCGGTAATCAGGAGGACATGATAAGTATCCCTAAGACAACTTCAGATGCATGGCATAGGTGTGCTATGAAATATATAGTAGAGCCATTTATCCAAGCACTTAAACAGATCTGTGACTGTGAGCAAAGCTCAACTTCATACATCTATTTCATAGGTATATTTGGCTCTATACATGTATGCGTTAATATAACTAGGCCGTTTATCAACATGCCAAAAAAGATCACACTATCTCAGTCATTTCGACAAGGTGAAGAATCCGATCAGATTCACGGTATTTCTTTATGGTATTTCTTTCCTGGCTTGCTCGGTGGGCTTTATTCTTGTGAGTGATACACCTGAATGTCGGGTACAGTGACAATGACAATGTTTTTCTGCTATGGACGTAAGGATAACTGTGTTATTATTATTATTCCAAGGTGCACGTTGGTTTTTTCTAACATTTTGAACTATTTAATCACCGAGTACCGCGCTGAAGCGGTGGAGGCACGGTACATGGCATTGTTGGTGCGCTCTACTCCGGAGCGAGAGGTCCTGGTTCGAGCCATGGCCGACGACATTGTGTCGTGTTCTTCGGCAAGTGCCTCTCTCCAGCCATCCTCGGAAACCCAGGGACTACTAGCCGGGACGATGGAATATTTACGCGCGAGCGATATTTTAACTTTAACCTTAGTTTACTTCAAGAGCTGGAGAGCGGGGCTCTCCAGCTCTTAAAGTAAACTTTCGCCCGAAAATATCGCATCTTCCCGGCTAGTAGCCCCTGGGTTTCCGAGGATGCTCTCTATCCAGGTATATAAAAGCCGGTACCG